>DWDV01002139.1:0-12013 GCA_018245615.1 Mimoniades ocyalus
GGTCCGGTCTTTACCTGTTAATTTCATTATCAAACCTAATCTTCACAATCGTATAACTTGGCCACCGCTTAAGTAAAAGAAACTACAAAAATACTGCCTGATAGTATTTTTTTTCCTATACAACGCAAGAACAACTTTAAATTAAAATCTTATATAGAAAACGAGGAAAAAAATATTTACTGAACGTCCTTCAACTAACCGCAAAATAGTCCGAACTTACCCCAATGTACTCTACTTAACGCGTATTAAATATTTATAATTCAAAGTCCTATTTAACTGCGAAATATTTTTGTATGCCTGTTTTTTTACTCTTTTTGTAGTCTTCGTTCGAAACTTCTGACTGTGCAGATAAAACTAAAACGACTTTAATTTGTTAATTTATTCAAAAAGCCATTACCTGCTCGCTTCGCTAATCTTACATTAGAGGAAAATTTATATTTATTTATGCTCAAAATTAGTTTCATAATTTCATATTTCCAATGCAAAATTTATTTAGAAATTAATATTAATAATAGTCCGATTTGAAGATTTAAAATCCCATGCTGTATCGATGAAGGAAAACATTGTCCGGAAACCTGAAAATCTTATACATACTTCTCCATAAACTACATTTGTCTCATTTAATCTCTCAAATTTTTGGTAACATGCACAATTTGGTATGTAAGCACTCAAACAACAGATGCTTTAGAACATTTATCAATATATCTTTTTTATTATTATATTATTACGACATAATATACCTTACAGTATATTATACCTTACAGTAAGGCAGAGAGCACAGTGTTGAATATTCTTACAGAACCGTCACTTCCTCCACATTCATCACTCTCTCTATACATACACACAGACATTAGGTATCTTTTTAATCATTATTATTTTTCAATTTCAAACAATTTAATGCTTTGCTGAGGCATAACACATTTTTATTACACATTACAACAGCAGTTAGAATGACTCAACATTTTACAATATTACTATCAATGTTGTGTACAATTCCTTTACAAGAAGCCAGAACAATTATAAACCTCAGATAATATATGTACATTTAGATTGTGTTAAATGCATAATTATTATTGTTATATTGTCATCATGAGATTCTTTATGCGGCAGGTGGAGCTAACCACCAAGCAGAGCACCAGGAGCCAAACATTTCAAAATCTTACCAAATCTGATGTGCGCTTACCTAGTCATCGGAATTTAATCATATGTTTGATTTTCAATATTATTTTTATTGCATCATTATTATGATCTAATAAAATTGTCTGAGCGAATGGACTTAAGATAGACGTCACTCACAAGTGTCAATAATGGTAGTGGAAAGATAAGGTATATCAATACTTCTCTAGTACTTTACATAATACATTTATAAGCAGTCAACCATAATACTACCCTGCCCATTAGAGGAAATATATAGATATTGATCACAATAATGGTATTCAGCACTCCGTGCTCTCTGCACACCCTGTAAGTCACCAGGTGTGAATGACCACTAATAATTGTTAGAAAATATAATGTACACCTCATATAACAACTGCCTCGTTGATCGTGTTGGTTGCAAGTGTGACTGCCGAACAGGAGGTCCTGGGTTCGACTCCCGGGTCGAGCACTACTAAATTTTCTAATTTAAATTTTCTAGTAGTGGCTCGGAGTCTGGATATGTGCTCGGTGTATGGCAATAGGCTCATCACCTATTCCATAGAGGAACTGGTGGAACGTGGGAGTGTTCTACTTTCCTCTGCCTACCTTTTCGGGGATTACAGGTGTGATGTTACTTTTTTCTTTTTTTTTTCAAGTAACAACTAGTGTAGTAAATAATTGCGAAGGTCAGACACTACATATACTCAAAATTAGGTATGAGATGTATTTTGTATACTGGAGTTAAGACAAAATATACTATAGTCATGTATGTGTGTATTGGGTAATATTGTAACATACCTATGATATATAGCTATGTTGTATACAGCTGGCCACTTCCCTCGAACCTCATCACATATGCTTTTCATGGCCTTCAGGGCCATTGATTCATATGCTTCGTACTCCAAATGTACCACCTGAACAAAATGTAAATAATTCAAAAACACCACAAACAACACAGCAATGTCAAAACCTAGGGTGCCATGTTTTGTGAAATTATTATTAATTGACAAACCACTGCCCATGGTTGCTTCTAATACACAATAAATAAGTAATTTTCAAGATAAGATAAGCTTAAGATAAGATAAGCTTAAGCTTTATAAGATAAGATAAGATAAGCTTGATTTCAAGTCAATCATGTTTTGTTCTTTCAACTAGTAATACATGTTTTTGCGAGCCATTACATCCTACACATCTTCAATATGGCTTAATAACAATAAAAATGCTCATTAATGACATTGGAGGTAAGTATTTATTGTGTACACAGAAGACACACAAGTGGGAACACTTGTGGTAAAAGTTGCATTCATTAGCTATAATAACACAAAGAGTTGCATATATTCACAGACCAGTTATGCCTTATAAGCATATTTTGGTGAACAATACAAAAACTGTGTCCAATATGTAATTGTGAATAACAGGAAAGATCACTCACCTTTTTGCCCTCAAAATTATCTCTAGTTGTGCCGATAAAAATTGAGACAGCCCCACAACTGTCATCCACTACTAACTTGCTTATCGCTTCTACAGACAGTTTATCTACGGTCAACTTAAGGTAATCCATTTCTTTACAAAAATTAACCTCCACTCAATGGTGGTATGACAGCTAAGCTGTCTTTCTCACATATCTCTATATCTATGTTCTCCGAGCACACCTCCTCATTCTTAGCCAAGAGAATATTATTTTTAATTTCCTCCAAATTATATGTCTTTGCAATTACATTCAACAGCTGGTCGTAACTTATTTTAGGTGGAAGATTTATTGTTGAATTTTTTGTGCCGGCTAGCTCTTTGGACCGTGCGAAAAATAATATTTTTACATTTACTGTATTTTCACTTTCCATATTTCATCCTGTAGATAACAGTACAATATATTTTGGTATCAATTTTAAGAAAATTAGCCTTTTGCAATATTAAAATACATATTTATATTTATAGTAGGTATGTGAATTTATTTAAATAGGGGAAAAAGGCAAAACTTTATTGCCTAAAAGAAAAATATTTAAAATGTGTACAACTCTATAGTTAATACCGACCTTAATTAAATAAGAAATACGACCAACAGACACTACATTAATGATAAAAAAGTACACTAGTCGAAACTAGACGCCACGTAACATACACCGTGCAACGCTCCTCGCGAAATGTATTTCGTTTGAAAGCATTATAGGTACCTACTGACAATTTTATGACAAAAAAACCTACGATTACGAAATTATTTCATTATTGTTACACATAACTGTTTTTCTTTTTCAAATGTCTAAAACCATTTAGATGGCCGACATATTTCGTAAATCATTTTAATAGTATAAAAATAGTATAATGTATAAAAATAATTGCAAATGGATTTCTGAAAGTATATTATGCAATTCGAATATATTTTTGAACATCTTAGTATAGTTTGAATTTGCTTAGTTTTCGAATATTTAAATTGTTCGTTTTCTTTCAATTTTATAATTCTGAACATAACGAAAAACATACCAATTACCATGTTGATTTGTATTGCTATTTGTACAAGTTGTGAAGTACGTAATAATAAATAATAACCAATAAAACTTTTTGCATAACACATGTAAAATCTCAACGGTCAGTTGACAGTTGACAACTGAAATGACATTGACAATATTGACATTACAAAATTGCAAAGAATAAATAAAATCTTGGTTTTTCTTTCGATAGCCTTTTGGCAAGTTCATGGTAGGTGACTTTTTATTATACCTAATTCAGTAATTATAGATATTTCTGAATATGAAAATTAAGAGGACTACATAAATATATACCGTTTGTTAAAACTTACTACGCATAAAATAAAGCATACATTATAATTTGCGAAACATAATTATACTTGAATATTCTACTTTACTAATAACAGTCTCCCTCTTTATTTACTAATTTATTTTATCGTTACGAACTTCAACATGACTATAATTGTTATTTTGTAATAACATTATGGTCCGGCTGTAGGGCCACGAATGGCAAGTTTTATTCAGTTGACAGTTGAATTATTAAAAAGTTACCGGATTTCAAACGGTTTTAAAACGTTGATCGGCGTATATTTGTGTGCAAGTTCAACTGCTTTTTGGCAAGATTCCCTCGGGCGCGCGCGTTCGTTACATAAAATGAACGTCGTACTCTATGCAGTATAAAAAGGTTAAAAATAGATTTTCAGAGTGAGTTGCGTTTTCCGACATTTTTGTTTTCATGTGACATACATACCGCGATGGTTCTCTTATTACGTTTTAGAAATCTAAGTGAAACGCTCTGAAATCAGATACTGTAAACATTGAACTGAATTATTCTTTGTCGCTCCGTAGATAGGTACGTAGTGGATTTAAAGTGAATTCAGAGGGTGACGTAGTGCTGATAGATCTTGGAACAGTCACAAGTGATATATGAAAGTGTTTGTAATAATTTTCTAAGATGGCTCAAGTAGAGCCGATGGACATAGACGCTATTGAAAATGATTTCGACAATAAAGAAAACACATTCCATAGCAATGTGCTTTCAAGGACGTCGTGTACCGAAAAGGGCTACGAAGAGTTGGATGTGTCGGAGCTGAACATGAAGTTGAGATACTCTGTCACCCCAGCGTCATCGCCGATGTCAAAGAGCCTCACAGGTCCCTTCTTAGATAATAGGATCAACACAGTTGATGATTGTGTAAATAATATTGAGAGTAGCAACCTAACCCGGTCCCTGAACTCGACCTTAACCAAGAGTGAGCATATGATGAAATCAAAGGCACTTCCTTTGCAGACTCTTTCAGCAGACCCATTTGTTGATAGCAATAGAAACTCTTCAATTCGGTGTCTGATAGATCCTAATGACAACAATGTAACAATTTCTGTAAGTACAAATGATGTTGATGATAACTTGTCTTTGCCGAGCAATTCATCCTCAATAGCTCCAACACCAGAGGCCACAACTCCAACAAAAGAAATTCCTAAGCCAGAAGGTTCCCCAATACTAAGAGGTCTAAAAAGTGTCTTGAGCATGTTCCGACCATCACAGAGTCCCATTCCACCTGCTGATGACAAAACACCGAAACAGGATGTTCTAAGTCCAGTTGAATCTCAAAAATTAACTTCTCATAAAAATGATTCTGAACAGCAAACTGTTTTAGTGTCAACTCCATTAGCAGCGGAAAGAGAGAAGGAAGGTAGTTCTTCCAGAAGAAGTAGTCCTCTTAAAGAAAGTGTAATATTCAATGAGGATTTGGAGAGACAGTTGCAATGGAAGGATGAAACAACAATAATTTTCAAGCAAGAGAAGATTCCAGTTCATAAGTTGTTTTTCCGGAATCCCTTAACACCAGAATCAGTAAACTCACAAGCCTTGAAAAGTAATGTGGCTGAACATAATACCACTGTTGAGTACATGAATGTCTCACATGATAAGTCTATAGTAACAGATGTTACTGTGGCAGATACTATACCAAATATAATTTCAACAAAGGTCGAAGAAGCTGAGGTTGTTGAGTCAGATAATGAGTTCTTAGACTGTGAAACCACATCTTCAAAAAATGAGTCCTATATGTCTGATTTAAAATTAGAAATGGTGGCTAAAACCAAAATTATAGAAAATGTGTCTGTAGACTTAACAGGAAAGGTTAGAACAGCAGAAATCGAGGATTCTAAATTAAAACGTGTTATGAATATAACTGAATGTATACAGCCAGAAGATGTGTATATTGAACCATCAGAAAAACCATCAATTGCTGAATTCAATGAGACTTATTCTAACACAAGTAAAGATATTGAAGCTACAATGGAGTTCTTAAAAAATGAAACCTTCAATTATATTAACAGTAATATTCTTAAGCCAACAAACACAGTTCCACTAACCGACAATATAAATTTGGAAAATAAAACTCAAATTATAAGTCGAGACTTTGATGCTACAAGGGTTATTGATGATAAAATTATTAGTAATGATGATAAATCATGTGATGTGATTGAAACCGATTCAAATGTTGCTGAAATCATTATTGACAATTTAAGTGTTAAAGAAAAACAAGAAAAATCTATCAATATTAAGATTGAGGATTCTGTACCTGCATTTGAGGAGAGAGGATTAAGTAAAATTGACTATTTACATGATGTATCTGCAGTAACATTAAGTCATATTAAGTGTCCTGAAGATTCTCTCTGTCACATTACTGACGAGATGAAGATGGATGGGTACAGTGACCAAATATCAGTAAATAGTAATGTAAGTTCTAACAATGATGATGTAAATGTAATTGTAAAATCTGGCATTTGTGATGATGCATTCGATAAAGTAGAAGTGGTTGACACTGTTCTGTTTGAATCAAATAGTCAAGAGCAGAGTAAGTCTGATAAGTCAGAGGATACTCAAGTAGATAGCGTAATACTTATAAATAATAATGCTTTAATTGAATGTGCGCATAGTTCTTCTGAAAGTGTTACTAATGCAAAAGATGCAGATATGTCTATAACAGCACACACAAAAAATGATAATGATTTTATGTCAAATGGTACTTGCGGAATTGGTTCAAATGCTGGTATTATTCAGTCAATATCAAAACCAGATAGTGTAGAAGAAAGTTTTTCACTACAAATAAACTTTAATGACACCATAGAAGAAGATGATAAACCAATTTCAGATATTTCACCAATTGCTACAATTGACAATGTTCTGTCTGTTGATAATGACCGTGATATTTCCGAAATGACAGTCACAAGTAATAGGGCTGCTATAAATCCACCATCATCAGAAGTATTATTACCTGATGAAAATGATGCCGAGGAAGATGCTGGAGAAAGGGAAAACATAGCTAAAATTAGTGCAACTTTCGATAAAGGATATGATGTGAGTTCCACTGTAAATAAAATTGCGTCAGCTGCCAATTTTAAAGACAGACATATTATGAGTACTGAAAATCCTGAGCCAAAATTCAAAAAGACTTTATCTGTAAACATTATTAATGAAAATGATACTGAAATGTTTGCATCTGTAAATAAAGTGGACCTGAGTGAGTTACATGATTGTACTACCCAAAACCAGTGTGGTTTGGTACAGGACATTAAATCTGAAATTGCCAAAGATGGTACAATAGACATGCCTACTCTAAAACTGACACAATCTGATGATATAAATATTAAAGTTGAGCCCTATGATTTGCAAAATACTGTAAATATTGAAGAAATGGTGTCTAAAGACATTAATAACAAGGAAATTCTTGAAATAACAGTTTCTAACAATACTTGTGCCACAATTGTAGAAGAAAATAAGGATATTATGGACAACATTTTTAACAAATGTAACATAAAGTTAGTAGAATATATTTCATCCACACAAAAAAATTTAGATTCCGAAACTGCAAATGATATAGAAAAAAACTCGGAATTACATCAAATTATTGCAGATAAGGACATAGAACAAGGCATTGAATTAGGTAATAGTGTAGAACAGGTTGATGAAGAGATAATAACTTCTGCTAATAATAGTCCTTATGTTTCTGTAACAGATTTGGCTGTAGACATACAATCAAATTCTGAATTAACAGAACCAAGTCCTCAAAACTTATTGCAAGATGTTGATAACCCATTTGTTTCGAAGACAAAAATTGCATCATCTCCTCCAATATCACCAAAAATTGTGTCAAAAGGTTATAATTTCAATTTTGATGATATTGATGATCCTTTCACTACTAAAACTAAGATTAGAATGTCTCCAACCCCCGATGCAACAGATCAGTCTTGTGAAAGTGTTTCAAAGGAATTTAAAAAGCCTGAGGATCTTACTAAAAAAATAATTAACAGCCGAAAATTTCAACCTGAAAGAAAAAAGGTAACCCAAAAGAAAAATTTTAATTCAAGATTTAGTGGTCAGTTATCTAACAAAGAAAATTTAACTAAGAAGAATATTATGAAACAGAAACTCAATACACCACAGAATAACATTCTAGTTAATGCTTCTTCTCCTTCTGCAACACATATATCAGAACCAATGTCCGAAGATTCTGTAATTGTCACTGATGAAAATTTTAAAGCAGATTCTAAAGGTACATATGAGAATGTTGATGATATCTGTGAATCTCGCACACTTTGTTCAAATTTGTCTCCTGTTTTCATACATCAAGAAGAAATTGTACCATCCGATACAGAATCAAAGGGTCTTGATCAAACTATTGTTGTTTCAGTTGAAAAAAGTACATCGTCATCCGAACAATTTTTCTCTTTGGGCACATCTTCTGGTGAAAGTATTGGTTGTATGAATCATTCCAAAAATGTTTTTAATTTGCCTGAAATTGATGATATGAATTTCCATCCTTTTGCTACTAAATCCAAAATACGCATGTCTCCCCCTATTGTTCATAATACCACAAATGTAATAGAGGATAAAATCTGTGACACAGTATCAAAACTTACCTTGGAACAAAAAGTTGACAATAATATCACATTAACTAAAGACGTAGATGTTGGTGACGACTGTACAATTAATGAAATTACTGCACCAGATTGTTCACAAAACATAAGTAATGCTAATTGCCCTTCCAATAATACAAATGATAAAAATGATACTGTAAGAGAAATCCTCACAGAAGATGAAGATACTATTGAGGGTCCATTCTTAGATGCTGATGATTTAAAAGATATTGAGAAGTTAACTCACTTGGAAGTTGAAAGTGATATGATGAATTTTGATGAAGTACATCCTCAACAGAAATATTTTAACTCAGAAAATGGTGAACTCTTTATTGACGCTGATGCTTTCGAATTTCTTTTAAATCAGAATAAAAGCTCTACAGTCTTAGATAGTGGCAAAGAAAGTTTATTTTTGAAATTTGATCCTTTGTTTGCAAAAGGAGTATCTTCTGATGGTGTTCTTGCTGCCCTTAGCAAAGTACAGAAACGGCAAAGTACACCTAAAAAATTCACAGCATATACACAAAGAGATATTATAAAAAATCCTGTACCCGGGCCTTCTAATGATAACGAAAGTTATGTACCAATGGAAGAGTATAATGACGACATGTCATCTACTGTGACTAAACCAATGATGGTTGTGAACCCTGCTGTAAGTTCTATTGTAGGATCAAGGAGATCAACCCCATCTAAAATTAACCGTCAATCTCTGACTTTTACATCTCCTGCAATGGCTGTAATTGACAGGCTTCTTTCATTAAGTGGTAATTCATCACATTTAAATCATGATACTTCAATACCCCACTATAATGAAACCGATCTAGTAATCACACAGCTGAGAGAACTGTTAGCTGAAAAGGAAATTCATGTTCACAATTTAAGATCTGAAAGCAAAGAACTTAAAGGTAGATTAATTGCTTTAGAAGGTCAGTTAAGGAGTTTGGAAACTGAAAGCAAGGAAAGACTGAATAAAATAAACGAGTTGAATCAGCGTCTGTCAGAGAAAACTAAAATAAACAAAAGTATGGCAGCAGTTGTGGAAGAATATGAAAGAACTATAGCAAGTTTAATTGCTGAAAGTGAACAAGATAGAAAACGTAACGCTGAAGAACGAATGAAGCTGATTAAAGAGAGAGATGAACAAACAACACACTTGGCCAGTATGGAAGTATCATTTAGTGATTTGCATAGCAAATATGAGAAAAGTAAACAAATAATAATGAGCTGCAAGTCCAATGAGGATACATATAAAAAATCAATTAGGGAGTTTGAGGAGAACTTCATGAAAATGCAGAACAACTATGAATTGCTCAAACAACATGCAACATCCAAGTTGAATTATGCTAACCAAGAGTTAGAAAAAATGAATAGAGCACATGAAGCTGAAGTACTGAAGATGAATGCAATGATTAAAAGGAAAGAGTTACACATAACATCGTTAGAAGAAACACTTACTCAAAAAACCAAGGCCAATGAGGAGCTAACTGCAATTTGTGACGAGCTCATCAATAAAGTAGGATGATTTCATTTTGTTTGTATTCTAACTATTGTCATATCTCTATGATCTAGACTGATATTCCTAGCTTGTGCTCTTATTTTGTGATAAGTGCTTCAAGTCAGACCTCTGTATGTGCCAAACAATATTGCCAAGACTATAATTTGTGATATATACTTGAAACTCATTTTAATACCGCCAAATTGAATAATGGATTCAGTTTAAATTGGAATTTTCACTTAGGATATTGTCTGAATATTCTCTGGAAATTGTTAATTTAATTAATAAATCAATTCTCTATTTGAGTTTCATAAGACCAATTTTTAGTTATACATATATGTATGTTTCAATGTATGTGTATCTAATGTGAAGATAAAATTATATTTTTCATGAAAAAGGATAAATTTCATGCACATTTTTATTATGCTGGTCATAATGTAAATAGTGCATTTCTTGCAAGTATTCAAGAGAGATATCATCACATTTTGTTTATATTTGTGTTATATTTTTTCAAACTGACATAGCATAATTTCACTCATAACACTGCTTTAAGAGAAAAAAAAGTTTTAACCTTTTAAACAGTTTCATAGGTTTTCATGTTATTATGCACATACCAACTAATCATATTTATGTTATACTTAGTGCATTGTAATAGTAAGAAATTATATATATTTTTTGATATTGTACTAAATATTCTGAAAGCTGTATTCACAATATTTTACTAAATATTTTAATGGTTTGACTGTATTAGTAGTTCATTGAAATTTCGGCCTAGTCAGGGCAAAGTTATTTCATTAATAATTCCTCTTGTCTTAAGCTAGTTCGACATTGAATGTTATCTCATTTTTATATTTTTTGACATTAATTTTCGAAATTGCCTTTGTAATAATAAATTGTCATATATAAGTAATTTTAGATTTTTTTTAATCTTTATTCCTGCAAATATTTTCAATTGATGAGAATTGCCTATCAGTTATCATTTAAGTCTTTTAAAAGCACACTTACCCAACGTTGTGAAATAACAATACCATGAGATATTTAACTATATTTGTTATATCCCGGTATGTTGTCTCCACTTAATTCAGATTTTAAATACCAGTGGATACCGTGAATAAATGATCTATATCTGGTGAATTAATATTGACTCATTTATAAAATGAATACTTTGGTTTTGGTATGCGTTTTGTATTTGTAATAATTATCGTTGAAATTGTTGGCCATTCCTTTTCTACCCGACCTATAATAAGTAATTATATATTATGTCTGTGTATTTTGTTTGTGGATCTTATACGTAAACATTGTCTGTCAATTCTTGCACGCGATAAGGATTTCAAAATTTCAGAGGGTAATATTAATCGGGAGTGTAATAAAATAATATTTAAATACCGTATTTTATATAATATACGCAGATATGTGGCGCGTAATTTTTGAGTCTGGTCTTTTCTTAATTCAGTTCGTGGTGTCTATGACATGGTGAAGGCAAATATCTAAAATTTATATAGAACGTCAAGAATCATTTTGATCTTTGTTCTGTTCAGGCACTTTTTTGGAATGTCATTTTTTTTCTGTCTTATTTTAACGTAATGATTGAAAGGTAAAGTGCTCTTTAGTTTTGATTATTTACGTGCATCTATAGTAACGCTTCCTCATGGTTATAGTTAAGTAAAAAAGGTATTACTAGCATCAGCTGTTACAAGTACTTGGTTATGTATTAAATCGCGTGTAGGCATTCTTGTTAACAATTACGTATTCACCATATTGATCCGTATAATATATATTGGTGAGCGGGTTGTTAAATTTATATATTTTGTAAAGTACGTTATAAAGTGACATTATTTTAGTTATTAAAGATATTGACTCTTTAAACCAGGTGTTTATTTTTTCTTTTATATCGTTTATGGTCATTTTAATATCATTAATAATTGACTGCCTCGTTGGTCGTGTTGGTTGCAAGTGCGACTGCCGAACGGGAGGTCCTGGGTTCGATTCCGGG
>DWDV01002140.1:0-12013 GCA_018245615.1 Mimoniades ocyalus
TGGAATAGGTGGTGAGCCTATTGCCATATACCGGGCACATATCCAGACTCCGAGCCACTACTAAAAAATCTAAATTACAAAATTTAGTAGTGCCCGACCTGGGAATCGAACCCAGGACCTCCCGTTCGGCACTCGCACTTGCAGCCAACACGACCAACGAGGCAGTTAACCTATTATAATATCATTAACATTGTTATATTTAAAAACAATAAACAAATATAAAATATAATATTTTCAGTAAAAAAATTAATGCTACGTATGCGATGTATAATGTGTAATAGCTATAGCTATAATAATGTGTGACGTTCATGAATTCATTCAGTGTACATGTCAATATGTCGACTCGATCAGCCACCGCGTTGGGCGTGCGATGCGCTCGTCTCGGCGACGCGGAACGCAGTTAGTAGGTGCCAGCGATAAAACTCGGTAGGCAATACAAATAAATTATGTAATTCAATTAAATCATGTACTGGCTTAATACACGTAGGTTTTTTTGTGGTTGATAATAACCACTCCCACTATTAGCACTGTCCTCGGAGGAATACGAGGCCCAATAAGAAAGACTCAAGGTACGATATAAAGTCGGACACTCCGTAACTATATACGTAATTCAACCCGGTACATAATTTAATTATATTCATTGTCAGTCACACACTAACTACGTATATAACGACGAATTGTGTAATATTAAAATAATAAAAAAACTTTATTTTATATTTGAAAAGATGTGAAAATACTCGTAGATGAAGTTCAACGCTCTACAAATTTTGTTCCGTTCGAATGTAAATGAGGTACCCTCGTCACGATAAACCGGACACGTAGCTGGGACCGCTTTCTTTTCATAATGCGTACGTATTATTTACTCTGATTTCTGAGAAAAACCGGCTATCATTTCTAATACTTTTATATCCAATAACCTATCCGCTTAACCCGGGGTTATCTTACGCAATCTGACTATATTATAATCTACTTGTCTTTATACCCTGTTTATTGACAGTTATTCAATGAATTATTATTATTATAACTCCTTGGCAATTTGGCAATTCTTAATCTTCCTCACTCTGAGAAGAGTCTCGTGTCCGACAACGGACCAAAAATTGTTTATGATGTTGAATACTCGACAATTACTTATTGATATGCCTTACAAAGAGTGAAGACTCTCGTAAATAAATATGAAATAGCATTTTAGTATTTCCAAATGTATTGGATACGATTGATCATTCAGGGACTATCAAAACTTGGCGTCTCTTCAGTATTTCACAGCTAACATCACTTCTTCATAAATTGCATGCTGTTATGTCGTGGGCTATACAGTAACATTTATTGCTCCAATCCATCCATTTGGACCAAAGTGTGACGTCACGCTAACGTACGTCAACGCTCGGCATTGCGAAAAATGCAGCTTGTGCAATGCAGTGCGATGAGACTGGTATATAGCATGTAATGTAATAATTTTGAAAATATATAAATAAATTACAGATTGAATTGTTTAATTAAAACAATTTGAATAAACACACAAATATAATTTAAATAAAAACATAAAGTATTTGTACAAATACACAGATCGATGGAAAGTATTATTAATAATAATGTTATCCATTCATGCGAAAAACAATAGTGTAATGCACTTTTATAACTCTTTGTAATACTGTAATATAAATAAACTAACTATTTATTATTTTTTGAACTAGCAAATCCTATTGTTTCATCATATTACACCCATCGGATGCATTTTGAAAGCGTAAGACCTACGGTACATTGAGCTGCGTATTTCTCAAACCGTTTGTGTGCTGTCGTAAATAACGCAAAGTTTGTACAACCCGGTATAAGTTGGAAAACGAGTTGGATGCACAGATTTATAGCAACATGTCATGGCGTAGTGCGCAACGTATAGAACAACAGAGCGGTTTATAAAGATTCATAGTATTGAAACTGTTTCGAAGATTGCTTTTGAAAATCTTTTGCGCTGTATCTAAAAATTCAGTAGGTACTATGGCTGTTCTAGTTATTTTCGATGTGTATCTACCGATTATTTTATTATGTTATATATTATCTGCACTGCAGTGTTCTCGTCTTCCATGTGTGGTAGACTGGCATTGACAAATGAGGCATTAGATCTTAGTCCTCAGGGGTAACGCATATCCGACAGCGGCCACTTAATATAAGCATGTCTGTATACTAATTATTCCTAGAATGTCTTACTAATATTGTAAATATTATAGTTTTTATATCTGTTAACTCATTTAAATGTTTATTAATTAATCACGAAAAAACATATAGTTGTCATGTATATAAAATTTCAAATACACATATATTAAATACAAGAGAGTGATATAGGATACTTTTTGTTTCGTAAAATACAAATTTTCTGTAGGATTAAGTATAGAAGACTAAAATATAGTAGTATCTGGTTCTTTTTTAACATACTAGATGGCGCTATAACAATTTTAAATTCGCAGCCATTGTAATTGTACAGCAATATACTAAAATGTTTACATTACACGATTACTATAAAATAACGGTAACATTACATACTAAGCCACATGTCTATTTGTAGATACAAAAACGGGCTGTATTTCTAACTGTCAAATATCTACAACCTACACGGAGGTACGTAAATTTATGTTTCATAGCTGATTCCCCCTGAGGCTACCATCGTGCCTTTCGTTTTGTTTTTTTGCCACCCGTTATTTGAAATTCAAAAGCGACTAGACCACTTAAGTGGATAATCGAATGAATTTCAGTACCTAACACGTTTGACTTATTTCATTTTTATTAGAGAATTCTAATTTCGATTTGTGAAATTAATGTTTTATTTTTAGTTAATCAATTCTTTAAAATACGCTTCTCTTTAAATATACGCGCAAATAATTAGTCGTTGAACTTTAATCAAATTGCAGAGAAAAAGACCGCATCCGAACATGAATGAAAGATAAAAATGGCCAGAAATTTTTCCTTATACGGATTTCCTTATTAATCGTATACGATAAATAACCGTATATACGAAGTAAATAAGTACGCCTTTGCGGAGAATCGTATTTTATAGGGATTTACGAATGTTAGGGCCTCTTGGACTCAGTCGTCTCGAAAAATGGACGGCAATGCATTAGGAAGACAGAGGATAAACGTTCATATCCGTAAGTACGAGACAATAAAGAACGGTATTAAAAATTACGTTAAATTTCTACGCATTATTATTGGTTATACTCGTTAACACAATATTTCTATCGTCAAATATTTTTAATCTGTTTAGCATCAATAACGTTGAGATTTTAATGTCCAATATACATTATTACGATCCAAGTGTAGATTTATTCCTTTTAACGCCTGCTTCATTCCGCAGAACTGCGTTCAGTCCCTATAAACGTATTGGAGAAAAATTCTGTAATGTTTATGTTAAAATGTAATTGTAACGAACGAACGAACGAACGAACGAACAAACAAACAAACAAACAAACAAACAAACAAACAAACAAACAAACAAACAAATAAATAAATTTTACAAGGTGGTATCTTGTAATATTAATTAGTGGATGACTATTTATTGGAGTAAGCTAACGAACAGGCAAGTGGTTAAGCGGGCCAGTGGACCTGGGTCAGCGCGTAATTGAGCCAGCGGACCTGGGCGGACATGCGGCCAGCGGCCACACGGGCAGGCGGCAAGTAGACAAGCAAGTCTGTGTGTAGAACTTCAAAACACAATTTTTATTTAAATTAACAAGTTTTAATCTGGATCTTATAACAGTAATAAAATTATTGTTCTTGTTCTTGTTCTGTGTGAAGAACAGCATTATCCGTCACACATTGCTGTGCTGTATCATTTACGCAATTCGCGTTGAACTCTGTCCTACCGAGAAACAGCCCCGCGTAAAATTCCGCCGTGCGTAAGAGATTAAATTTTAATTACAGTAATAAAGTTCTTATTCAATGTCACAAACTACAAAATTTTGTTCAGTTATCTAGATAATACCTTAAACGGTAAATGTTGTTACTCGTAATTTTTGGCATTTAATGACAATCCCACATTGCAACTAGTATTTTACGACAACTTCAATGGAAGTGCCAAAAACGTTTTTTTTTATTTAGCAAACTTTACCCTTCTTATATCTCGTGTTCTCTGCCTAGCCCAAACGGGACTTCGCGTGCCAGATTCTCAAACAAGATTTTTCAACGTAAATGAATGCTATTGGTCTTTTAATATTATCAGCACAATGACTTCAGTGTCTTATTGTTTGACGGAAGCATTGGATTTTGTTCAAATTCTCTTTTAGGAAACAAGAATATTATTCAATTTCAAATTTCAGGTCCTTCTTTTATATTTGTGTGCAGTTCCAAAAATTTTCTTATTAGTGCTTTAAATTAATGATAAGCTGAAACATTTCTGCACACAGCCAGCTCATCACAAAGTAAGCAGCAAAAGAGATTGTGTTATGGCAGCCGGATGACTGATAATCTAACATATACACATATTCATATATATATATAATTTGATACCCCCACACACCGAACAGATATTTGTGCTCACACATAAAATATTTATCCTGGGTGAAAATCGAACCCGCGGGCGCACTCAGATCAACCAACCACTTGACCAGCGGGCCAGTCAATTCTTTCTTATTTTATTGTCTATTAAAAACTTTAAGTTGTATCAACAAAAGAACTGATTACAGTCATTCCGCATAGTGTAGTGCATATTCACCGTCTGCAAAATTGTGGCCATTCCAAAGACGAGCAATTGATAGATACAAAGCTAGGCCCTCCGCATCTGGTGCGCAGACAATGAGCCTTAATTGTGGGATCCCCCTTACGGACCCCTAAATTGGAAGTTGACTATAAATAAAGCAATGAGTATGCGTAGATATCTGAGTAGGGTTGAGGGCGAGCAGTTTTCTTTTTAGGATTCCGTTTGAAAATTTCTTATCCTCCATACGTATTTTGCGGCCTTTTTAAATTGCTCGAAACGTCAAGGTACACATTTAGATTCAGATTCAGATTCTGAAAGTTTAGTTTTGTTTCATTTTATATATTATTTTAATATACTAATTATTCGGTGTATTTATATGTGGGTTGCTTATATTTATTAATTAAACTTTAATTACGTATCACATGAGTAGAGCTGTTTTTTTTTTAAATTATAATCGACCCTAACTTTGGACCATGCTAGACACGAGTCTCCTTTTAGAATGAATTGGGTTAAACCAATAGTGTAACACGTCAGCCTAGCGCGTGTTAAAAGTCATTGCGGGGTGTGATTTTTCTTTTAAACACTAAATAAAGTCGCGTGTTCAAATTTAGCTTAAAAATAAGCAAGGAACTCTCACTAAACGAAAAATACATAACCTTGATAATATAGTAGTTACCTACTTACGGAACCTAACAGTACAGTTTCAAGCGTTAAGCTGGGGCTGAATGGGGCCAAATTAACCCTTGATGGGGCGAGGGCGGCATGTTTTGTGTTCTTACGACGACATGGTGACCACTTCGTAAGGACCTGATATCTGGAGCCGTGCAGTAAATTTTCAGATTAGGTGGCAATGAAGGATTGCGTGTTAAAAGCCCTTGACAAAATTGTGGACAAGATCAAAAGTGAATTGTCTGCCTCGTTGGTCGTGTTAGTTGTAAACGCGATCGCCGATCAAGAGGTGCTGGGATCAAATCCCGGGTCGGGACCTACTGGATTTTCCTAAGATTTTCTAGTAGTAGCTCGGAATCTGGATATGTGCCCGGTGTATGACTATAGACACGCCCATTTTTACTTGGTACTTATAACTTTATTGGTGAAATTCATTGAACTTCATTTCCTTGTTATGTGATTATGTGCTACGTGATTCGGCTACCTGTTTCTTTGTATGTTACTGCTACATATGTTGCAGCCGAATTTATCTATCACATTGGGCAATTTAATTTTTTTTTACATAAATTGAAAATAATATATCATGAAAAAAAGGGGTTTTCATTTTTAATGGAACATCAAACATTTTGCATAAACATATCATAAAACATGGTATTAAAAATACACATAATTGGTTGGACAGTACAAAAGTTACCTTCAGATAGAACCAAAGTTCCATATTTATTAAACTTACCACAGAATTGGTCGTGACCAGAATTGAAGACTCAGATAAAACGTATTCTCTCTATCATACGATTTACATAAAAAAGGACGTAGGTAGTTCACAAACTCTGTTACGGCAAAAGTTTTCTCGAACAGGATGTAAATAACCCTTTCATCAGACAAGTCGAGGGGGCCCGAAGGTAATCTGGGGGTACTATTTTCCCCTTTTCAGCCACACAAAGGGGATTTTCCGCAGTTATTGCCGTCATCGAGTAGCTGTAGTCGTGTTACGGTATCGAAATACCATTCTTTTCATTCACCGCGGATGATAAGAGACACTGAAAGGGTTCGCTTGCCTTTTTATGGTCCTTTCTGTTGGTTTCGTAGGAAACATAAAAGGGCGATGCTTAGAATATAGAAATTGAAATTTAAATATTATTTTATTGTAATTTATATACTTTAATAAATAGTGTAGATATATTAAGTCCTCGATACCGTATTAGGAAGATATGAAGCAATGTTCATTTTAATATTTTATTTTCATTTTAGAATTTTAGAATTCCACGCGAACGAAGTCCATGGAAACAGCCAGTGTACGTATAAATATGTACGAAAGATGTACAGAAATAGACATTTTGTTTAAGTCTACTTGCGCAGTTTGCATAAACAAGGATTATTTTATTTTTTTATACCATAGGCGTTGGTACTGTTTTTTTTCAATTAGAAGAGATTGTTTTTCTTTTTTTCATCATGTTCACAGGATGTTTACTTGCTCATGTTTGTTTACGGCTTATATACGTTCAGCTGCGGTAAAGGATATCGAAGCCAGGGCCCTTATGGGATAGACAGATTGCATCCAGTGTCAAATATAATATTTCTCCATAATACTGACACCATCGTTAATATATAACGTAACATCATTACTTCTGTTATCCTCAGATATGTTCAAGACCCACTATGGAATAATAATAGACTTATTGCCATACATTATGGAATAATAATAGACTTATTGCCATACACTATGGAATAATAATAGACTTATTGCCATACACTATGGAATAATAATAGACTTATTGCTATACACTACGGAATAATAATAGACTTATTGCTATGCACTACGGAATAATAATAGACTTATTGCTATGCACTACGGAATAATAATACACTTATTGCCATACACTACGGAATAATAATAGACTTATTGCCATACACTATGGAATAATAATAGACTTATTGCTATGCACTACGGAATAATAATAGACTTATTGCTATGCACTAGGGAATAATAATAGACTTATTGCTATGCACTACGGAATAATAACAGACTTATTGCCATACACTATGGAATAATAATAGACTTATTGCCAATTACTGGACATAAATCCATATTTAGAGGAAGTACTCGAAATGTTACTTTTACTCGAAATTTCTACTAGAAAATCTAAATTACAAAAATCTAATAGTACTCGCCTTGGGATTTGAACCGAGGGCCTTTAGATCGGCAGTCGCGCTCGCAACCACTTGACCAATGAGGCAGTTAAAAATATATTTTCTTAAAATAACAAAAGCGAAGGATAATTCCCATATACATACCTAAATCTATTCGTCAATCCATTGATTTTCCCTCACTCCGGTTAATACCCGCGTTGTTGCAGAACAAGACTTCCAGTTTCAGATTAAGCGGAACGTAAAACGTGAATAAACCATAAAGTCGCTTAATAAGCACAATTTCCCGGGAACGTCTTTCCAGGAACAGTGATATTTACTTTACCGACATCGTAACGGTAACAGCGTCGGGTTTACTGTCCTTTACCCAGTTGTTATTTTTCATTTAATAGAAATTGCGAAGGACAGGCCGGGCATCGTATAGTAAGTCAGAGCTGGACTAACATAATTATACAGATATTTATACAAACGACTTCAGCGGTTGCGAGCGCGACTGCTGGTTGAGAGGATCTGGTTTTGATACCCGGAAAGTGTATTATTGGGATTCTTGCACTCATTCAACTCACCCCCTTATTCATAATGGGACGTGTGACGTAACCGGTGAATCGTGGGATTCTACTGCGCTCCTGTGTTCCTCAATACGAGACTACAAAATGTTTTTGTTTTATTAGGGTAATAAATAACTTTAACAGTAAAATCTAACGGTAGATGTCGAAAGTAAGAATTACAGATGGTGGAAGTTAATGTGATTCTTGTATATAATAAATCAATCTATAGCATTATAGAAATAATAATCTTTGACGTCATCATCCTCAACCTTCTCACTTCACCGCTAGATACTGGACTCCCTTAATGAACGCCGTCATGCCCTATTCTCGGCTTGTTGCATATAACTCGTGCCTGCAACCCTTCGCAAATCGTCATTCCACCTAGACGGAGAATGAAAACTAAAACCTAGGCACAAACAGCACATATATGCACATAAAAAGAAAGAAATAAGGAACACCTTACGCCTTTGTAAGACGTATCTAGGCAGTAAGATAAAGTATTCTCTCGGGCGCTGTAAGTAACGAAGCCAACATTGAAACATAACGTGGCATGTATTAATTTTATATGAAAAACTATGTTGGTTCCCTGGAAATTTCTCTTTAGGTACAATGAAGGCCTACGGACGTCGTAAAGGGGCGGCTGCGACCTTACTTACCGGCCCTATAGATGACTATTCCGAGACCGTAAAAGCATGATAAGCCAAGGTATTGCCGTAAGTTTTATGTACGCGAGACACGGAACGAAAAACGTCTCATTTATTCCTCAAAAACTATGTTGAACCGTACTTAGCTTTATATAACTTATGCCATTAATCATTCTGATGAGTACTATGTCGTGATAAAAAGCATTTTTAAAAACGCACTCTAAAATGTATTTCGTAAAGTTCATTTTCCATAACGTGGATGTGCCTACATGTTGTTAACTATTTAAAAAAATCCGGTCACAGTTTAACTGATAATGAACCTGCTAATTTTTAATTTACGGTTAAAAACTGAAAACCCATCTTGATCATTGCTATTAGAAATGTAAAGCTGTGCATAGAAGTTTATGAATAGAGTCCACCATTTATATCAACATGTAGTCACTGTTTTCTGTTAAGTAAATAAATACGTATTTTTTTCTTTATGTCTACGTGATAAAACTTATAAAATAACATTATTATATTACATATATGTTTCTTATACAAATATAACTTAAAAATATTTTTGGATTTTTCGGATGGATGAAATTTTGTTTTTATCATTTGGCTACAAAACTAAGCTAATTCGACCAAATATATATTTACGACCGAAAGTGCACACAATAATATAAATTTTATAGTTTGACTGGATTTCTCGATTTCCCTTTGATTTCCAATCTGTTTACGAGTTTTATTTCGTGAAAATTCAAACGTTATCCAAAATCATAAGGAATCACCTGTTATGGTATTGAGCTCAACAAAAATTAAACAGCATTGAGTATTTTCGGTTTTTATCTAATTTTTTTGGTATTCTGTTAATTTTATCAAATATATCTCAACCCTCAACACCTTATTTGGATTAATAAAAACATTTAATTAAAGATTAAAAAGTAACCAAACAGTACATTCCCCCATGTTTCACCAGTTACATTTAGGTACCTACGTCATAGAATAGATGGTAAGCTTATTGCCATACACCGGGCACAAATCCAATCTCTGAGCCATTACTAGAAAAATCAACCGAGCAACTGAGAGCGCAGAAGCTGTCGATCCGCAGCCGCTTTTCCAACCACTCGACCACCGAGGTAACTAGGCATATACTAAGTAACAATAATTCTACATAGGATTAGCATAAGCGTACAGCGTACATGGAAGATTTGCAACGCAAGCATTGTTAGGAGTTTGTGGCAGTGTAAATGTCCTCGCTTAACTTGGTCTACCTAGTCAATTACCTGTAACTGTTGGAGCTTGGAAATTAGTTTGAAGTGGGCTACCAAGCTAAGTACAGTAGTCGAATGTCAACGAATTACTCTGAATCTGTTATAATCTTGTCGTTGCTTATTAGTATTATAATATCTTACATGTTTAGCATTTACTATAATTGCATTATATTGTAAATGACATTGTTTATTATTAGCCTAATGTTTAAGGAAATTTTAATGTTCAGTATTGGCACGGCAGTTAATGTAATGTGCAATATCGGAATGGTCAGTAAAATAGACTTAATAATTATTATTATTATTATTTTAGGTTATTGTTCCACATATCGCTAATAGATTGGCAGTGTTAAGTATTTACCTCGTTGTAACCTTTTCTCACCATAGTTAAGTAACACTAATTGTGCATGTTTGGTGGGAAGAGGAGAGAAAATGAATTGTTTTAAGGGTTATAATGAATTAAAGGCATGTACTCGAATCACCATGATTCTCTCTAGAAAATTGCTAACATATTGTTTAAACACTCATTTATTACACATCATTACCAATTATAAGTGTGTACATACAGTAATACTGTAAGATATATTATTATTTAAAAAAATATAATTACTATTTATTATTAAATCTTCACCTAAGAACTCTTACGGGGTAAGCAGAAAGCATCTGACATACATACATTTTCTACATTCACTAAAATCTTGATACACGCAAGCGGGTTTAAAAACCATGTAAGTTCCTCATCAGTGAGTATCTAACATATTTCGTCAAGGTTTATGTGTTCTCTTGGTCTCCCTCTGCATCCACATCCACCAGCATTTGCTTCGTATATCTGTTTTGTATTTAAAATATCATGATCATCATCATCATCCAATTCCGGTCCACTGCTGGACATAGGCGTCTCCTGTAGCACGCCAATGAGCTCGATCTTCAGCTCTTTGCATCCAACCACTGCCAGGCACTTTGTGTATATCGTGACTCCAGCTAGCCGAAGGGCGCCCTACGCTACGTTTGCCAAGGCGTGGTCTCCACTCCAGAACACGTCTACTCAAATAAAATAAATATAATAAATGTATAAACAAACGTAATTGTTATCTTTACTTTATATACTAACTAAGCTTAACCCTGGAAAAGATCTCTGTTTTACACACCTTTTATACTTACAAATAATACTCCCTTCCCTATAAATCCGTTATTACACTTAAACACTTCTCAAGTGCTTCTACCGGCGGCATCTCCACTTGAAACGGATGTATTAGGTGTACTTTCGATTCCATGGCTGAAAGGGGCTTTATCGGGTGAATGCATTGGAATACATAGCGCCCTAAAGTACAGGGGCTGGAACAATAGACCGTTTATAGACCTAAGTTTTCAGTGATACGTGTAAAGGGTGAAATCTTTTTGTCCGCCGCTTAATATATTTCATTTGAGAGATATCATAAAACCAACGTCATCAACCCTTTTGCCGTTCTACTGCTGTCTCCTCTTAGAATAAAAATGATTAAGGCTATAGTTAGCCACGCTGGCCGAGTGCGTGTTGGCAGCCTTCATATGCCTTACAGAATTATGAAGGAATCTAAGTAGTACATTTTTTCTGACGATGTTTCCCTTCACCGTTACAACAAGTGATATTACATGTTTAAACACATATTTGTTGTAAATACGAGTGCGCACCGGGATTTGAATCCAGGGCCCTCGGAATGGAAGGCTCAATTCGAAGCCAGGAAACTATTATTGCTTCTTCTGGAGCCACCCCATATTTAACAAAGTTGTGTCAATTTTAAATTTGCCATCCTCCCATATGTAACAAAGTTATGTAATTCGATAAAATTGTATTGAATAGTAGTAGTATAAAATATTTTTAGTATCGTATTAAAAAGTAGTATTAATTATGTAGTATTTAATAAAGTTATATTATAAAGTTTGACTGCCTCGTTGGTCGTGTTGGTTGCAAGTGCGACTGCCGAACGGGAGGTCCCGGGTTCGATTCCCTGGTCGAACACTACATAATTTTCTAATTTAGATTTTCTAGTAGTGGTTCGGAGTCTGGATATGTGCCCGATGCATGGC
>DWDV01002141.1:0-12012 GCA_018245615.1 Mimoniades ocyalus
CTATTTCTTTGAATGCTGTATATACCTTTAAAGGCAAGTCACTTTGAATAAAACTGAAATGTTTTGTAATTATCAATTTATAGTGATAAGCTAATGGTGTATCTGTTAAATAAATAAAATAAATAAATTAAAAAAACGTAAACTATAAGGTGACTGATTATATTATTTGTTTGTTATTCTTGATAGCTTATTACTCACTGTCAAACCACGGCTCGGATTTAAACCGGATGTAATTAGTACTTGATCAACGTTCTGAGCATCCTTTGCGTGGTTTTTGTTAGTACAACTTGTAACGCGACTTCGTGTTTAATATTTAGTGCTATGTTATATAAATCATCATTTGTTCTCCATATTTCCTAAATAACTAATTGTATGTAGCATTACGCTAGACCAGTTATTTAATAATATCGAAAATATTACATCTGAATAAAGTGGGCTTTTGAAATAATCGGAAAACCGCTATATCTTGTGATAATCAATAGCGAGAATTTAACTTACATTTCAAGTTAATTTACTTGTTCCTAAATCCAATACAGATTAGCCAGGACTGTGTTTTATCTGTTACTACTTTTTTATTGTATTCATCTATAATTTGAATTAATAATTGAACCTGCAAATGAGAAAACTCGATGAAAAGTAATTCTTTCGGCTAATTAAATAAATACCCAACTACCATTCGAACATGATGGCAGAAAAAGCATGTTCACCCTTCATGTGTCAGTTAAAGTCATTATGTTGTTTGTGGCCTCTATATTTCATATCATAAATGTAAATAGATGACAATTCACCAAACAAGTTGTGAGGAAACAGGCGTATGATCATAATCGTCAATATCAACCTCGTCAACCCACTACATAGGTAAGCCGAGTGTGGGCCGTTTCAGAGGTTTGCTGCAGCACAGACTTCATTTGTAAATGATATCTCTAGATTAAGATCTCTATATTTTATTTGTAGTTTGTGTCTGAACTCTGAATAAATGTTTTTTCTTTCTTTCCTTCTTTCTTTCTTTCTTTCTTTCTTTCTTTCTTTCTTTCTTTCTTTCTTTCTTTCTTTCTTTCAATTGACATGCATGTATATTATGATACAAGTTTGCTGTAGGATTGTGTGTAATGTTACTGGTGCGCCGATATATGAATAAATTAATACTTATATCGTTCTGGACGCCGGTCTCCTCTCAGAATGAGAAAGGTTTAGGCATAGTTTCCCACGCTGGACAAGTGGCCAAATTTCACGCGATTTATAGAATTCTATGTAGAACTCTACCGTATGCAGTTTTATTTCCACCTTTCCAGCTAATGGCATTCTCTCCCAATCAAACCAGTATCAAATATCAACCAAACTGAAGAAACAAATACAGTAGAGTATTACGTTAGAGCTCTCTATATTTTTTGTTTACTCACCCCAACCAATATTTGTATAGTGGGGAGGGTGGGGGTACAAGGGGAAGTAAACGATAAACATTCCGTCGAACAAAAGGATTAGTTTTACCCCTTCGACCCGCGCTGCATTGGTATTAGTTCAGCAATGTTTCAATCGATTAATATTGGTCGACGCGGAACTTTACAAGCTACTTATGTAGACAAATTGAACGTTTACGACTTATATTTGCTGTACGGTTTGTTGCTTTTCATATTTTGGTATTAGCGCGTCCTGTTAGTTCGTCGTCATCAGCCTGCCTCAGTCCCGGGTTGGATACAGGCTTCTCGTGATAGAGGGTGTGTGCGTAATCAGCATGCTTTTAATTCTTCCCTTAGATCTTATAGGTTTCCCAGGGGAAAATTGTTGTAGGCAAATTGATATATAATTTTCAAAAGCTTTACTTCAAATCAGTTAATCAAAAGTATTAAACCTTTGTAAAATTAAAGTTCAAATCGTGCCAGTGCAAAGTTTAGTAAGACATAAACTACAGAAAAAAAATCTCAGAGCTGATTGTTGCTGTTTGTTGATTGCAAAACATTGTGCGTTTGACGGTGGTCATCGTCCATCACCCTCAGTTTTGTTACTGTCGGAGTCAATGTCTAGTATACGCTGAACTAGGTCACGTCTCCTGCGCTGCACTCAGATGGTCCCTTGTTGTAGTGGTCAGTGAATCTGATTGCTGCACCGGGGTCGTGGGTACGAGCCCCACCAAGACCATATGTTTGTGTTATGAGAACAAGTATTTGCTGTGTGGGCAGTGAACAATATAAGTATGTATTTATATGCACGTAGTTTTCTAGCCATCTTGTCACACAAACACAAGCTCTCTTGCCACTTAATTTGTGATCAAGATGGCCGCGTGTGGAGATGTCCCAAGATATTTTCATTATAATTCACTGCATTATCTCTGTATCTCTATGG
This sequence comes from Mimoniades ocyalus, assembly GCA_018245615.1. NCBI lineage: Eukaryota > Metazoa > Arthropoda > Insecta > Lepidoptera > Hesperiidae > Mimoniades > Mimoniades ocyalus. Next base: position 2,341 of record DWDV01002141.1, read on the forward strand.
GGAAATTGGATTTGGTTCTTTTAATGTCTTCTTCGTATACTATACTCTGGTCATGATGATTTATAACGTAAATTGTGGATTTGTAAAGTGTGTAAAAGTTCTTTAGTGTATGCAACTTTGTACAAGCGCGATACCATACGAGTTTGTTAAAACTGAAAATCGCTCCACGTATCTGACACCTTCTTATATAGCGATGCTCACTGTACATGCATGTAGCTCTAACGGATATCAATTCCGCCACAATCAGCGTCCCGCGCGACACGACACTAAGCCAATTATATTCTCGCGCCCCACATACGAGTATCGAGATCGGAATTGGTAATAAAGACTCATTCACATTCAATTAGGTATATTGTTTTATGCTTTTATTACAAATTATTGCAGGTGTATGGCTAAAATATAGGATTGTTTTTAATGTCTTACGTAATTCGAATATATTAAAATAGCTCACGGCGTAGACAGAGAGCACTTAATACCAAATATTGTATCTCTATTCTAATAGACTTGCCGCGCTGTTTTACATACATATACCCTAAAGATGATGGTTATGTTATGACAGACATGTTTTTAGATCAATAATGTGCGGTGTGTACTAGGTACATAGTGTGTATTAGAATCAAGCTGCTGTTATTATATCATCACGCCGGGTTCCTTACGGGGTAGGTGAAAGAAATCTTCGCGAAGAAAGACTACGTAACCTACCGATAACACACGTCGGAGTTCTCCAAAAACAAATTTCTTTCAAGGCGTGTGAGTCTGCACCCGCACGTGGCCAGCGTGGCAGACTATGGCCTTAGCCTTAGGAATGATTAAATGGTTGATGATGACCATTACATAGAAATATGTTTCATAACTAGAGCGTAATAAGATGTTCGTTCGAGTCCCCCGCGTTCGTAATAGAAACGCAACATTAATAGCACCTACGTTTTCATCGCGGGGTGTATATTGAATTCCTCTCATTGCTTTACCACGCCCTGGTCGGCCTCCGGCAATGAATATCTACGCACATTGGTTACCGAAGAAATTTATTTAATCATGTAGACTGATTTCCTGACTGTCACGAGAATTGAGTTTACTTCTTACTCGCCCGAACTTACTTCGCCTAACTTACAACAAAAAGTAATATTATTAACATAAGATCAATTTGCCATCGCAACACACACATAAAATCACAGATTATTTGTAATTTTTCAATTTAATCATACTACACATATAGGTAACATTGCGTATATGAATCTCATTGTATTAAAATTCACATGGAGAGTTATTTTTACTTTAAAAGATAAGTTAGATAAAAATAAGTAGGTACTTACGTAAACGTAACATCACGCCTGTAATCCCCGAAGAGGTAGGCAAAGGAATGTAGAACACTCCCACGTTTCACCAGTTACGTTTACGTCCCATTATGGAATATGGTGAGCCTATTGTCATACACCGGACACTTGACTCCTGACTCCTGAATCCGGGTCACTACTAGGAAATCTGAATTAGAAAAATTTAATAGTACCCGACCCGGGAATTGAACCTAGGACCTCCCGATCGGCAGTCTCACTTGCAACCAACACGACCAACGAGACAGTCTAAATAAAAATAACAGAAATCTATCGAATCCTTATAATCGTCAATGTTAAGAAAAGGTCTCTTTTAAAGACAAGTCCTGGAACTCATTTTCCCGTGACCTTAATAAAGTTGCATGCCTCCAATCAACATGCCCGTCCACGTCTGTTTTACCAATAGCATATGAATAAGAAAAATAATTATGTTATATAGGTATATGACGTCTTTGAAGCTCGTAGGATTGTTTGATCAAGCAATGCAAACATTGCCACCGTTGCTGGTTAAGAAGCGTAACACAGCCTACAAACAGCAGAAACTGATTAAGTTCCCACGGGTAAACCTGTTGAAAATCGGTCACATAAATATATATGTTTAGAGTTTTACGTAACGTGTATCTCGTTGTATACTGACCCAAATCAGCTATAATTCCCCAGTTTTCAGACAGACACGGGTGAAATCGTTCTTAGACAGGAGCATGTATAAAACCGGCATTTAACAATTGCGTTTGACACGGCGTAACGTTGAGCCGTGAAAAAGGATCACAAAATGTAATACCATAAAATCTTCTCACGTGGCGGCGAGTTCAAAAACTGTGGTTATGGCACCCGCTTTCTATGCTTTCCACTCGTTATTAACATTACGTTTACATAACAAACTTAGAGTTCTGTACACGATACAAACTATTACCGAACAATATCACAAGTATTGTATATTACAACAAAATTGCTGCATGGAGTTATTAGATTTGTTTTTGGTTTTATTTCATTATAAAAAAGGATTATGTATTTAGCAAAGTATTTTTCGAGTATTTCTATTCAATATATGTAGATATACAAATACGCTTAATGTACCTCAAAATCGTTTATAAAGGATAGTAGTTTTCATGCAGTTTACGGACGGCAAACTGAGAAAAAAGCCAGAGGACAAATAACTCGACACGGCGTTTAGTATACCTACTGTTTTGTTGTGGGTTCGATTTCCACCTAGAAGTAATACGTATCTGTGTCAAGGGCACCAGTATTCTAAGTTGGGGTTTATAATTAAATATACAAAGTGTGTAACTAAAAATATATATATTTATCAGTTGCCTCGTTGGCGTACTATTCCTAACTGTGTGATCGGACGCCCGTGTGTGAGTTATCCTAAGATATTAATTAATGTTGTTAAGAACAATAAACTTTATCCTTACTCATCCTGAAAGGACGCTCGTATACGAGTATAAAACAATAAAGGGGTCAATGCGAATTATGAATGTTTAAAAATGTCTAAATTGGCGAAGTTCGCCGCGTATAGAACTCTGCAAATTAAACAATTACTTGGTACAGAACCCAGCCGCGGCTTGTGCCGTCGCCCGCAACCACTCCGCTCTGTAAACTATCGGTCCACGTGTAGCCCTCGCTGTTTACAATGTTCTGTTTACAGCTGCGTGTTGATCGATGGCCAGCACCACATAACCCTGATATCCAGTAATGTAACTGACTATCTCAGGGCCTTTGATCGTTCAATATCTTATATCTAAAGCAAAATAAATTCGAATTTGAAAGCTGATTTTATTTTCTATTTCTGACGATGAATAATCCATGGGCATTGGTCGATCTGCTTATTTATTGAGGGAAAGTTAATCTATCAATCAGCCTTTTTTGTCCACTGTTGGACATGAAGTGGGAAGGAAGAATTGGAGTTATATAATTACAGAATATTCGATGATACTTATAGGGTTTTTAATTAATTCTGCCGAGCAACAGCGATATTCGCATTATAGCTGTGAACGAGTCGTTTAAAGGTTTGTGCAGTGATGAAATTGGGGTGCAATAGTCAGAGAAATTTTCACATGACTTGAATGGATGAGGTTCATTCGCAAACGGTAGCATTTTCATTGAAAATTTGGGTATGTGAGTAAAGTACTTAAACAACATTTTATTGTCTCGTTCTAGTGTACGTGACATAACATGGCCTGCATATGACAAGACAGAATTCCAGTACTGTAGGAAAATGAGAATATTATACGCACCACAGATCGTTTTCAAGCACAATATTTAACAGATGTTTTGTGGTGGATAATTTGTTTGTGGCGGTTGTATACAAATGATTCGCCTCCATAGTAAAAGAGTACAGAAGTACCATCACATATATAGGATTATAAAGTAAGGTATAGAAGTATAAGGTATCAGGTATAAGGTATCGTCACATACATATATATGGAGTTCAAAGTTATGAATGTACTAATTATGTATGTTAATTTATAGTTTGTACCATGTACCATCACATATATAGGAGTATAAGGTATATATGAGAAGTGTTTAAAGATAACGTCTTTCAAAATTTATTTATATGTATTTACATAGAGTAAATAGTCAAAGTTATGAATGTACTAATTATGTATGTTAATTTTATAATCGTCTAACATTGCACCTTTGCAACCATTTTCATCTCCCGCCAGTGGGCATAAGTTTCTCCAGATACCTCCCGTGGGATAAAAGGGGGTCAAGACAAATAAGCGTTCTAATCGAACGTAGAGAATAAACATGTACGCGACCCTTGCCATCCATTATTTGAGATATATAAGAAAGTAATAAGACGTAATCATCGGTTAGCACATTCGTCACAAATCCACGGTTAGGTCATTAGGCGAAGGAAAACAGCCATTAGGGTGGGTTCGGGAGAATTGATTAATTGGGAGAGGACAAAGGCGAGCGGGGACCGCCATAAATAAAAATAAAATACGGCCGTAGGCTCCATGTTAATTCCTTTCTGTATTCCTGTGGGATAAACTCCACATTTCGGACTGCGGTTTCGGCCTATATCTTCCACGCAATTGACATTGACTATTAATGTAAGTTAAATTGTATTGAAAATAGAACAGCTGATGCTTGAAGGCAATTTTTCGAATATAAAATTTATTTATCTATTCTTCATTGTTTACCTAAAGTTAGGTTACTAAGGGCCGACTCAATGCCTAATAGCATTCTCTACCAGTCAACCCAGGGTGATGGTGTGAATATGCGGTAGGCACAACAAAGGCTTGACTATATTGACTATTAAAATTTAATATGGATCAACATTAAAGTTAGACTTTAATTGAACTGGGTCTAGTTACTACTGATATTTAAACCATATTTCAACTAATCTCTACATCACGTTACAGAACGTAATTATTTAAGTTTTTTGATAAAAACGACTTTGGTGAAACTTTGTTTAATTGTCCAAGTTCGTAGCTCAACTGTAATATTAATTAATTTCGATGTATAAATTGCGTTCACGTCAGTGTCATGATTAATGTTGTTGTTATTGAGTGACATTGGACTCATTAAAACGTAAGCTGAAACAGCTTAAGGAACATCGACACGTTTGTATTAGTATAACCGAAGTAAACGGACACGAACGTGATGTATGAACGAGTGAGAAAGTAAAACAAAATCTGAAAGCTCGAGACGAACTGCCCCGGAGTCTGGCTGGAACAAAGTTTCACTTCGCCAACTTGCTACCTTTGAGCGGGATCGTTAAAGAAAGTAATTGTTTTACCTTTTTTTTGCTTCAAACTTCTTTGTTCTATCTTAGTTTAATTGTGTAACTTTGCAATATTGTCCGCAGTTCATAAAATTTTGAAATTGCGAATTAACCAGCGTGTTGATTGTAAATGCCGTATAACTGTAAGTAGACGCTATTGTGACACATTGTGGAAAGTATTGTGGAGTCATATACAAGTAATCAGCATGTGGTTTGCATTGCAGCATAAAAAGTTTTTAATCATATTTAAAATGAAATTCATTATTATCGTCATCATTATCACCCTATTGTGGTCCACTGCTGGACAAAGGCCTCCGCTGAGGGGTTATGCCCATAATTCCCACACTGGGCAAGCTAGGTAGTGCTAGTGCTCTTTGAAATGAAATTATTGCTTGTATATGTCTGGTATCCGTAAATAAAAATTGCTTCACGTTGTACCTAATCGGTTAGCAAGTATCTGATATAAATATTTTCTGGTCAATGATAAGGAACAAATTAGCTTTGCTCCCCACAAGACAGTTTTCGCAGATGTGCGGCTCAATACTTTACGTTACGTAATAGAGTTCTGAATATGTACTTGCGTTACGGCGCCGTATACATATATCGTTATATCAGAAGTACGACTGCTTTGTTTTTGTGTATTATTTTATAAGACGAATGTCATGTTTACTTTAACTTACGTTAACAATTTTATCCGTTCAAGTTAGGGCATTAGTGACATAATTTCGAGCGATCATGTTAGGATGTTGAAAAATATTATTATTATTATTATTATACCGTTAGCATAAGCCCCTACAGGGACAGGTTTTGGAGCTTTCTGATCGCTAGCCAGTATTGGACGTATTTGGTCAATATATGTACGTGTGAGTTTCCTTTGGCATCTGTATTCAAGATAGAAAAATATAAGCGCAAGTTACTTAGGTTACATTAACATGTACTATTTTATTTTTACTGAAAACAAGACAAGAAATAACTTGGCGGTGAGTGAATAAGTCAAATTTTCCTCGGCGCGTAGTTATCAGCGCGCTATGGCTGTACGAAGGTACGCCTCAACGCTTCGCGCTACGTGACAGCGTTCCAAATCGTCTCGTGTGTCACACGCTTGTTTATATTTTTCATAACATTTCGTTTACGTTGCATTTTATACAAATGTAGAGTTAAATATTTGATATTCTTAGTATTTAAATAGTCCAATTCGATATATCTGAGAGCTGTTTTCGCTAACTCGGAAATTAATAATATCCTCATAGTCAATTAATCAAATATTTTTTATTGAAATTCAAAATGCCTTTATTTTATATGTTTTTTGCATTTTTATACACTTTATTTGAACTAATCTCAACTAGCTACGTGACTGGCTAACTCGTCCCGTGTGTCACGGTACTGTTTACATTTTTATTCAGTGCGAGAGCTGAGAATTTGAACATAAATAGGTGGCTTTTTCTGAATATTTATGGGAACGTCGACGGCTATAAAATTTATAGCGCACAGAAACAGCCGCTTGGCGTGGCTGCGTAGGGAGGAGGGGGGAGTAAGTAGTGGGGATATTAAGTAACTTTTCTTTTTACACGGTTAATAGCATCAGGCGTTAGTTTGTGGAAAACCACTAAGTATTTTCAAATTCCTAAAATTTCGCTTTGTAGTAATGAGATCCATGAATGCGGTATGTTACAGTGTTTTAGTCTGATTTAAATGGCATTATTTCATTTACAATATTAAGCGAACACGTAATTCCAATTTCAAATGGACTTTTACGTGATTTATGTCGGAAAATCTTATGTCACTTACAGACCCTGAATATCAGAAGACGAGCATTGTAAGTGTGTGATGTAGGAGTTGTATTAGCAAACTGTGTGAGTCACCTACTCACACAGTATTTAAGTTTGTGAAGTTTCAAGTAATTGTAGCTTAGACGAAGATTTCGACAATTCTCGTAGTTTGCGAGACACTTGGTCGTTAAATATCACATTCCAATTTATTCCACAAATGACGGATTGTGAGATCGTTAAAGTACCTAATCTGTTTTGTTTTCTTCTGTATTAGTTCGTAAGTTTTTTAATGTCTACATAAATAGTAAATGGAATTCTGTAAAAGTTGTCAGTTTGTCTAATGTTTTATATTTAAATAATAGACGTATAGAAAAATTGAATGATAATATGACAGTTGCAGTACTACTTCTGGCGTTGGCGATTTGGACGAAATAAATCTTTTACAGAGATAATCTCTTCTGATATTAAATGACAGTTATATTTTAACTTTTCAAGGTCTCAAACCTACGATACCAGTTGGAGTAGAGTAATTAAGTTTCATTTATTATTTAAGTCCACCCCAACTTGTCTAACTTTGAATTATTAATGACTTGTATTTCAAATATTTTGATATCAAACTCAAACGAATTGACGACTTTCGGTTACCATTTAAAACCTCGTCCACATTTAATTGATATTATTTTACTCGAATACTCTAATGTACTCCCGGCGCTGAACGTAGTGGAAAATAAAGTTTTATTTATTTTCTTAGATATTCATCGACTTACCTAATCATAATTAGAACATGTTTTTACAGTTGGATTTGTAGGCACATTATTTTATGACGCCTGCCGTGACTTTTATCTTCAAGTGTTCGATGTCAATAGGGGTATGAAGTTCGCCGCATTGTATAAAATAGCACGGAATAAGTCAATACGTGAGCATTGCGTTAAAATTTCGCAAAGGAACGTTACACAGACATCATAATAATTTCTGTTATCAAAAAGATGTAAGAAAAATCCCTCCTCTATTTCTGTTATTGCATTTTTAAGTTACCAATTTCCAATTTACAAAAAACACCATGAAGTTTTATATAATAGGTAAATGACAGTTTTTGTAAATAGCATTGTCGTCACATTGAGATAAGATATCAAATAAAACAAAGTTTGTGTTGACAAAAACAAACTGATAAACTAACGCTTATCCTACTCGAAGAAAATTTGGCCTGGATATGTGCCCAGTGTACGGCAATAAACTTACCACCGATTCCATAGTGGGACGTAAACGTAACTGGTGAAACGTGATAGTGTATTATCCTCCTCTGCTTACCTCGTCGACAGTTATAGGAACGATGATACTTTTGTTTACTTTAACGGTTAAAAAAACATATATTGCACTTTGTAAACGTCAGGACTTGAACTCCCAGATAGTCGGAGTGATGAATTGAAATACATACACGACAATATTCTAACCTAAATTGTTAGCCGTAATAGCTTCTACCTTTACAAATGCGTTGAAGCCATTGTGTTTATTCTTTTAAATGAGATTTCATTATATTTCACGGCGAACAGAAGCAATTGAACTAACCGGAAGTAGCATACATAGCCCTTAACCGCGTATTTCAATACGATGAAATACACTCATATCCGCTGTTCATTAATCCGTATTCCATCAATGGTAAAGTCGAGTTACCGGGGTTCTCAGTAATGACCGTGGGTAATATTAACAGTATTCTTATTTTCTGCTATTAAATGTCCGATAACGAAAACGTTTTTTTATTTATTAAACGAAAACGTTTTTTACGTCCGATAACGTTTTTTTTAATAGGTTATCTATGTCCATGTTCGCGAAACACAGACCATAATTATTTAATACGTAAGTATTTTAAATTTAGTTAATCACTTTAAAAAACATGTAATAATAATATCTTGGGAAATGTCCACACAAGGCCACCTATGCCAAACTAAGCGTCAATGTCCATATTTTAAGAAGCGATTCGCAGATGTGGTAACAATAAATTAATATAAATTAGTGATATTATAATTAATTAATAAACATTCTCTTCCTCTAGAGTTTAGGATAATATGATGGATAGCTGTAGGTTGGTTTAGAAAACTTTGTAATGTGATGACGTAAATAGAAAGTGTTTGGATTTTTGTGATTTACCATGACAGTAAGGCCGTGAGTGGGACCTGGGCTTTTCTGCAATTTATTAACGACAATCGATTAGAATTTGGTGCACTCCGCAAGTAAGGGAGTGATCAATGAGGCAGTCACTTCGATCCACGGTGCTTCAACGAGAGTTGAGCAGACGCAAGTTAGTACTAAAGGGTCTGTTCAAAGTCTCTGTTCTTTTCAAAGTTTGTATTACGAACTTAACTGGTTTGGTAACAATTCTGACAATTTGACAATATGATTTTCATCCTAGAAGGGATTGTACATACATTTATTTATGTATACGACGTGCATGGCATCTGCAATCGTACGCATTTACCTTTCATCTACGAGAGCTAAAACATTGGTAATAATATTTTTTTGACTTTGCTACGGAACTTCGACACCTGACGTTACATCTACCGCCAGGAAGCAGTGCTTCAATTACATATATATAAAGTGCTTGTCACGTTCAGGTAACATATGTAAAAAAAAAAATCACGCTTGTAATCCTCGAAGAGGTAGGCAGAGGAATGTAGAACACTCCCACTTTTACTTTTAAGTCCCACGATGGAATAGGTGGTGAGCCTATTGCCATATATCGGGCACATATCCAGACTACGAGCCATTACTAGAAAATCTAAATTAGAAAATTTAGTAGTGCCCAACCCGGGAATCGAACCCAGGACCTCCCGTTCGGCAGTCG
>DWDV01002142.1:0-12007 GCA_018245615.1 Mimoniades ocyalus
TAAATAGAGAATTTGTAGTTTTTGTAGAAATAAAACATCATAACAAATGTTTATTACTTCATTTTTGTACGAAAATGGCGTCCTCTTATTAAAAGGTACCCGGGTACCTTGTCACTCTATTGTGAGTTTAAAATGTGTTTTGGTTTCCACAAAACATTATAAACAGTTGACTGGGTCAAAACATTAAAAAATATGTAATTTATAAATAGTTAGGAGCTCTCACGAAATCACAGCTACCTACAAACCGTAAAACATGCTTTTCTTTAAATTTGAAAATCCTAAAGGTACCCGGGTACCTCGTCACTCACATAAGGGTTAAGAAAAATGCGTTTTAAGATCAAATATTACATACTACAACGATAAATGAAAACATAATTTAGAAACCCACAGATATCAGAGTACTCCAAAAAAGGAATGCTCTATAAGTCTTGTGAAGTCTGCCGACCCGCACTTGCCCGGCGTGCCAGAGTACAGCTTTAACCCCCTGATTCTTAGATAGAATCAGCGCCCAACAGTGGAGTGATGTAGGGGTTGATAACGTTGAGTTGCCGATATATAAATCGCTAAGCAAATTACCGTAAATTATAACAAACAGCATGACGACAGCTCGTTGCTGTACTGGAACGCAAATACTAAAAATTATGAAAAACACTATAGCCACTACAGTTAAAAGTTCTTGCTAAAACTCCATTCCTAGAGCCACTGAATGGATTGCTGAAGTCCAAACCACTAGGTTAACACTGCTGAAAAATGACCAGTTCGCTATTTGATGGGCAACTTGAGAATGGCTATAATTTCAAGCCAGAGTAAACTATCTAGGTACGATACGGGTACGGTAGGTACGTACGGTACTGTACCTACCGTACCGTACCTAGGTACGGTAGGTATTTGTGGCACCGCCAAGCTCACGCATGCGGTTCTACCATCCATAAACATTATGCTCCCAATATCCCAGCCAACTTACTGTTGCTTTCAATGTCTAATGATATACTCATATTAGTTAAAATAATAATGCAAATTATTGCATTGTGCCCATAATAGGCCGTGTGTCAATTAGACCGGCTGCTGTCGATATGGTCTCGGTCAGTTTATTTAAGGTGACGACTAGGTCAAAGTCACTTGCCACTCGGCTTGCTATTACCTCGAATGCACATGTGCGCCGCGCATTATTCATTATGTATTTTATCAGTATATTATTACATAGAATGCCTCGTTGGTCGTGTCGGTTGCAAGCGCGGCTGCTGAAGGTCCTGGATTCAAATCCCGGGTCGGGCACTATTGGATTTTTCTAACTTAGATTTTTTAATAGTGGCTCGGAGTATCGATATCGGTGTACGGCAATTGACTCACCATCTATTTCATGGTGGGACGTAAACGTAATTGGTGAAACGTGGGAGTGTACTACGCGCCTCTGCCTACCTCTCCGGATATTAAAGGCGTGATGTTACGTTATTATTAATATCGGTAATCGTGTTTTCATATCACATATTTATATGATTTATACTTGTTTTGTGGAAAGATAAAAGTTAGGAAAATTTTGTTATCTGTGTGTCATGTAATACTAAAGCTTAGTCTTGACAGTTACATTATTTTTTAATCTGTAACTAGTGCCAAATGTTTTTTTAAATTTCGTTTAGCAACATTTGCAATACGATCTCTCTAACTGTTGCACTCTTTTATAATAATTTAGATTTTTTTGTGTTCAATGTTTTGTCTTTTACGTTACATTCGTATACCTCCAGTAATGCACTAATTTATGCAAGATAAAAAATAATGCAACCCTTGTAAAACTTTGTATCGGAATCAAGCTATATGAATGGTGTCAAAATGTAATTACAACTTTTAATAAAACATGTGCTCTGCAAGATGCCTGAGTCTGTTTGAGTGTAGGCATTAAGAACGATGGACCGCAAGTGTAACGTCTGTTTATAATTTTAGTATGTATAACATAGATTATTTTTTTTGCTGTAGTAAATGTCAATGCAAAGAATAAATAATACAATAAATACATGAAAATGTATGAAACCGAATGAATATTTTACGTCTTCCAAGGTCGTGTGGTACCTAATATTTGTATATTTTAAATCGACATTATTTAATTATAGCGAACATGTAAACTTCTATCTATACTTAAGATAAAAATGCATTACTTACTAATAATTATATTCGATGGGGAAAACAGCCGGTACATTTGACGTACCTGTTGCCAAATATATTTTTTTTTAAATATACATTGTCGCACTCCTGAAATAGGTACCTTGTGGCCCATCACTGAAAATATAAGGTACGTGTCAAAGTAAAGGGTCATTAAGACCTGACGGAAGACGTGGGTGCGAAATTTTCATATTGATTCTACGATATTGGCATCAGTATTAACAATCAGATTGAAGGTACTTCGGTTGCAAGATTACGGATTTCAAAGGGCGTGGCTTCATCCCTAATTAAAGCTTTCACAATTTAACACCCAAAAACTATAATGTAAGTAATAGCAATTTAAAAATTAAAGCAATTTATGTAAATTCTGAAAGGAGATCCTTAACAGTAATGGAACTATAAAAGAGTAGACGACATCCTAAAGAATTTGGTCGCGCTAACGCTATCCAGCAAGTTTTAATGAAACCTTAGAAAATTGATTAAAAATGCTAATGATCGAACTAAAATTTTACATTCTTGGATTCAGAAGGCGCACCACAGTGGCTTATTAAGATTATTTTTGTGTCGTCAGGATGCTCGGATATTATGGTGCTAGGTGCTATATTATTTTTGTGTTCATTAATTTTCTACGCGTCTACTTAGCGAGCAGGCACATCCGAGAGGGAATTTAGTCTTTAAATGTATTTTGATATTATTTATGTTCCCGTTTGTAAATATATTATACAAAATTGCATATCTCATTGTTCTGTAGCTGATAAGACATGAATCCCCACAATAAATACACAGTTGGTGATTTTTTCATTTGTTTTATTTCTCATCAAAATATACCTAACATATCTATTTACAATTTCAGTCATAACAGACTTAAATTTGATAATTTTGTGTTGTATATGTATAAAGAAGTATGATTTTATCATAAATAATAAAAATAAATACATATAAGCCAACAAGAACTGATAAAGGTAAATAAAATTTACGGTATGTTAATGCAAGAAAAGAATTTCGATTACTTAAACCTACTTATAATACATGTGTAAGCGTTGCGTCTTATTTTTCGATTTTAATACACAACTTTCATTATACGATATTCGCACTTTGGAACCTTTTGATCATTGTCAGCAAATGATTTACGCTCCCGTTATTACATACAACAACAAATACAAATACAAAAGCATACACTTTTTGACATAAAAAAATTAAGTTTGATTCATACTGTAAGTGCGTATTTATATAAAGTACTTCCTAAAATAATATTGCAGCGACAACCAAGTTTTATTTTCCTAACAAATCTGAGACGAGCCTATCAGCTTCAATGAGTAAAACAAGGTAGAGGACAGGGGTAGCGGGAAAAGTGATAAGGAATCGTGATAATGCAACGATTGTAAATACTGTCAGATTGCACTTCTCAGAAGCAACGAGGAATGTGCTGGATTGACAACCATTTTCATTCATTAGAGAGGAACTCGAAGTACAAGAAATATATTGTTTTAAATATTATTAGAATCGTATGTGCAAGTTTCTATTGAAGAGAAACCACAACCGCTCCACAACTGCTGCCCTTGTGTTCTATAATTTGTACATTTTTTGTTTGAGCAGCGTGATTGACAAAGCAAAGTTGTAGCTCGTCTTTGTGTGACCTCAAGCAAAGTTTTTCGGTTAATTGACATGGATAAATATAAGCAATTGTAACCTAGTAGGTACACGCTTGACCAATATGCTCTATTACTACTACATATATGTATGTATATATACGAGTATGTTTTCACCGTATTTCGCCACAGCGACTGTGGAATAACTACTGAGAGCTTCGTTGGTGTACTCTCATGGGACATAACCGATAATAGCAGCACATGTGCGGCCATATACCTACACTGGAAGTCAGCACACCTCCGAAGTAATTGTAATATTTGTAATGTATGACAGCAAGTGGTCGGCCCTTAAGCTTTTCTCGCTTAACGTCGGGCTCATCTAAATTATTACTACAAGTAAGTAAAATTACTACTTGACAGACTTGCACAGGTCTGAAGCAATAAAATAAAATACTTATTCAAAAATCGAATTTCATTTTTATAGTTCACCTCGTTCTCCTTGGTGTCAATATACACAATCAGCACCGCATTATTTAAGTTGTGGGGTACTGCTGCCGAGGTATGTATACAAGTCGGAAACGGTGGATTTTATAAGTTTGGCGGGAATGGTGGGCCTGTTGAGGCGCTTGTACGCGGCAAACCGATGACAGCCGCCGAAACTGTAATAATAATTGCCACCTTCGCTCCCCTGGATCCACAGCACATCTATTGGAGGCACGTTACCGGCTTCTTCTTCCTTCTACAAAAATATTTGACTTATTCGCACACGAATCGAGTCTGGGCCGAAATCGTCTGCTTACATAATATGGCAAACGAATTGAAAATGTAAACATCAGTTTTATTTACCAGTGAACTAACAAACTTAGCATCTATTTAGCTATGCAAATGTTATCGTGAATTGTTTGGGTAACTACCTAAGCATACTTTACAAGTCATGATTAGGTATACCTGTTCCATTCAATGTACCTAAGTAACTTAACATTAGCAGTCTGCGCAAAATCCAATAATATTTGCATATCAATTTAGGTACTTATGCCAATGATTTATTTGTCGCGACCGTATATCGTTTAAACGTAATACGTTTTACTAATCCTAGCAGATTTCAAGTTCCTATAATAAAATTGTTCGTTGGTGTTTAAATAAAGTTACAAAAAAAGTAATAATAGTAGCCGGGTATTAATATTACCGAATTGGGTACTATTGGAGACTGTCTCGTTGGTAGAGCGGCTGCAAAACGCAACTGCTGATCGAGAGGTCCTGGGTCGAATCCCGGATCGGACACTATTAAATTATACTAATTTAAATTCTCTGCTAGTGGCTCGGAGTTTGGATATGTCCCCGGAGTACGGCAATAGACTCACCACCTATTCCATAGAGGGACGTAATCGTTACTGGTAAAACATGGAATTATACTACACTCCTCTGCTTACCTCTTTTGGGGATTACAGTCGTGATGTAGTTTTTATTAAAATTACAAATACAAAAACATTTTTATCAAATTGGTCTGCACAAGTTTTACCTGAATCGTGTCCATGAGTGATTGCACCTTCTCCTCATCTAATTCTGGAGGAAGAGGGCGAGTGATGACGGATATAGGCACGTCATGGATTTTGTCCTTGTAAGCGCTGTGGATACTTGTCATCCTTAATGCTATAATTAGAATTAACCATGGAACTATTTTACTATTCATTACTATTCATAGTAGAATAACTGAGTATTGCAAGTAAGGTGTAACAAAATATATGGATTCGTATTGAAATTAGTGTATTTGATGATTTTTCGCTTTCGAATTTTGTCCTATATCTAAAGTACAAACTTATGTATGCACTTTGTGCGTAAGTTATTGTCAGAACAACGCATGTAATACGTAACACACGTAATGCAAAAATATGCATGTAGGGAGTTCTTTAGTGACATATCAATATGTATAAAAAAATCAATAATGTATGATAACTTATTGCACTTGCTAATGTTCCTTATCGAGAAGATAAAAAGGATAAGTACCTACATTTTGAGTACCTACACTTACACTGTCATAGCTCAAAGTATGGTGAATACAATGAAAACACGGGTATTATAAGGAGTTACTGTGTTACTCACAATGGATATATTGGACTATTTAAAAATATTTCTATATGTCTATTGTTCCAGGCATCTGGCATGGTAATATTCGTAGACTCAGTACAAAGACTTAATGATGCACTGTTCGAGTGAATGAGATATACGAGTAATATGACTGTTAATAGGTTTTGTCAATCTCATTTGCTTCGCGAGCTACAAAACTTTCATATGAGAATTGTTACTTTCATTTTGTACTGAGACAATACTAAGTCAAAAATGTAGGCCTTATTTCTAAGATTTTTCGTAGCCTCAAATGAAATACCACTGTTTACAGGACTGTACTCACATACCTCTAAAATATCTGGTAATAAGTATACCTACACATGTTTTGTCTAATACAATGCATAACGTACAAATATTAGTCTACAAACTTAAATTATATTTCCATTGCCCATTGAAATACCATGGCAATATTTTTTTATTATTCTTTGGTGTTTAATTGTTTTTTTTATAAACTGTTTACATGCATTTGAGCATATTTATATATGTATGTATTACGAACAATTATCGCACAATGACCCTTTTTTATTAATCACCGACTACTGGATATAATTTTTAAAAATGTCATTGGACGTTATGTTAGCTTTTTAGTTCAAATAGTTGCAAAATAATTAATGAATAAATAAAAAATACAGCACATATACTTCACGCTAACAAGATTCTAATAGCCATTACATGAACGAAAAATTCTACTACCCAATCGAAATTACTTTACAAGAAGATATTTTATTTATTTAATTTTCTTTACACAAAAAAACAATAGAGAAAAAAAATCATTCACACGAAATTATACATAATCGTCAGAAATGGCAAGTAAATTATAATTAGGTAAAAGATCAAATTTAGTGTGTACTCAGAACGAAAAAAAAGTAAAACAAAAGCATGAATATAAACATATATTAACATAATAAATTATACAATTAAAATATAAAAAAGAAAATAGGCAATATACATTTTATTGCCTCAAATGTGCTTATGAGGCATGGTTCCCAACTAGCAGCATTACTCATTGAATTACAAGGAATATGAATGCATATTAATATTATATTTAGAAAATAAATTGGATTGACTTCAAATAATTTTTATTCAAGTTCCAAATCACTATTTCAACATAGAACACAATTTTCAATTGAATGCCTATTTCCATTTAAATTCACAGAAAGCGACTACTAATATGCAATGCTTACTTGATTTCCTAGATATACGTCAGAAGTGCCTATTAGAAAACATTGTGTAATTAAAACATTCAACATAACTATATTTTAACTATGATTTGTTTATGTGTAACCAAGGTATGATGTGAAAAAATCATAAACAAACTTACAACTTTTTGTTACGTTGTTTCTCAAGCCGGCTAATGATCTCAACATAACAACATACGACTTATACGTTCGAACGATATGACAGTACTGGCCTACTGGCGAACTGGCGATGGCGAATCTGGCGATAGTTACGAGTGACGCATGAATGACTGAGCTCACCGTACGCTTACTGTACCGCATGCCAAGCGCAAGCAACCAGATGTAGTACGCGAAGGTCGTTCTGGCATTGATAATAAAAACATAATATACACAAAACAAAACGAACGTCGTTCTCGTATACAGAAATGTTAAACATATTCGACTCGGTTTCTTTAAGTTAGAAAAAAAAATGCTATTGCCCTACACTGGGCACAAATTGAGACTCCGATCCATTACTAGAAAATCTAAGTTAGAGAATTCAGTAGTATCCGACCCGGAAATCAGATTCGGGTCCCGTCAATGAGCATTCGCGCTTAGAAATGCTCCATGGGATTTATAGTTTTATCTATTTTACTTAGTAAAACATAATTAACACCACATAGTTTTAACTGATAATTTGCATTAACATTAAAAACAAAACAACCTAGGGGTTCACGTTTATCATCTAAATCTCATAAATCAACATTTATCACAATTATTTCGTAGATATTACGATCGCTTAATTACACAATTTATCGCAGATAAATATATAGATATACTTACGAAAGTAATATACTGATAAATAGTCCAATCGGTTATCGTAATGAAACAAAACAATAGTTACCATATTGTAGGTACAGTTCATTCTTTAATAATACCTGAGTAGATAACGATCGTTCTATGCTGTAACTATTATGTAAGTACACTGAAGTAACTTAAGTTATTAGAAAAAATCGTTCTAAACATTTTCCACTTGAGAGTTAAGTAATTGTTATACCATCACGCCAGGTCCCATGTAGCATAGACAGAGAGCACCAAGAGTAAAATATCTCTACTTATACTTACAGACCTGACATGCTTCGGTAACATTCGGCACTCTTCATAAACCCACGCCAGTTTCAAACACTTCTAATTCCCCTATCAGCCAGTATCGTACCTATTTGTACAAGACAGATGATACTAGGTCTCTCTCGACATCTGCATCCATCAAGACTCACATAATACATCCGTTTAGTCATTCTTTCTTCGGCCATTCTTTCTATACCTCCGAACCATCGGAGCATGAAAATCAGACACCGGCTCAAATGAAGTTATCTTAGAATAGTACTCAAAGTACATCATACGATTCAGAATGAAAAAAATAGTTACCTAATCGAAATAAGACACATAATAAACTCATTTAGTAGATAGAAATGACTGTGTAAAGTTTAGGATTTTGTGAATGAAATAAAACACATTTTTAACTACACAAAAATGTATTTATTAATCTGATGGTCGCAATAACATTGAACTCGTCGTCGTATACATGGTTCACGCCGCCGCTCGCTTCGTAATACAATTACATTTATATTTAAATACATTACTATGATTATCGTATAATTTGCAGTATACATAAAGAAGGAGTGTGCAACCCGCGCGACGCGGCGTGATACAAAACAACATCGCACAGTAATTCATTAACAATTTCCATTAAATTTTTTCGTAACTTTTTCTCGTATACTGGTTTCAGATATTTCTATATAGAACACATCAACTTAACTCTAGCAAATATTTTTCATATCCAAACTATCACTAAGTGGAGCCTAATTATACATCAATTTTATCATATTCTCAATAGATCTGACCGATGGATGTGAACGACGGAAATATAAATCATAAACTTAACTTAGTACCTACTAGCTACATGAAATAATTAAACTTTGTGCTGGCATCGTCATAGCACCACATTAAAAAAAAGTTCATAATTTGTTCTGATTCACAACACTCAATATTCAAAAGGATGGGAAATTAAATACATATATTATATTTTTTACGTGACAAGTATTACATTTTACAAAATCAAGTATGGTCTAGGTGACAATAGCGCAGATTTGTTTGTGTGCGCCTAACACAACCGTTTCTAGTAAACATTAAAATTGCACACAAGTCACAGTGGCACCCGTGGCACGGCCGCTCCACGCCGCTGCCGCCATACTTGGTACATGATGGAAAACTAGCAATGGACTAGCAATTCTTTATTCAATTATCGCTTCAGAAAGCATCAGTGTCAAATTTTCGAAGATTTTCGAGAACGTGGTGGTGTTACAAAATTTAAAAAATAGCTTCTGTAAAACCTCCAGATTTACAGAAGTTAACTCAGTGTACAAGTAGTAAGATCGTTTAATTTAGTTCTATAAGTTCCTTTCAAAATTAATAAAGCCAGAACAATAATCCAGCGGTACGTGACAGCGGGGTTTCCAGAAGGACGATCGTAAGAAGCTCTGTATAAGATAGATTGTAAGAATTCGTGCTCGTAACGTGACGGTTTCTGAAGCGAGAATAGATTAAGTTTTATCTGGTATGTTTTGGACGTCAAAAAACTAGTTCACGAGTAGCAAAGAATAAACTCTGTGTGGACGCGTACAGCTGTGTCCACGAGCGCACCAAGTCGATTACTATTCAGCACAAAATATCTGAATTCTTAAAAATACATTACACTAAGCTTACAACTATCGTATATTTATATCCACCATAGAGTAAAGATTATTTAGTGAACGTTTAGAAAAACGAGATCCCGCCACTTGATGTCATAATACTAATACTGCCAAATAATAGCTTTAAATAGATAACAAATTTGAAATCTTCACTGGCTTGAAATAACAAAAAAAAAATATTAATAATACTTGGGAGATGCCGCGTCAAATAATCAAATGTAACATTGTTATAATAATAAATGATTAGCATATTAAATATTCAATAATAATAATAAAAAATAAATACTGGGCACCAGTCGTACAAAACGTAGATAATACAAAAATATGGGACCGAATTCAATAAAAGTGGTCTCGCGCTAGGCTGTGAGGGATGGTATACAAGTCCTACGTGCTAAGGCAAGGCGCGGCCCGCTGGCTAGTCAAGAACGCTTTTAATGTTAATGGCAAATCTGTGGAAGCTGCACAGTTGTCCAACGAGCCTGCAAACGGAAACACAAGTTAGAACTTTTCAATTCGTAACTTTGAACCTACGTTGTTGTACGTTTTCTACAAGTTGCCAATATTTGTCTACCTACGGCATCTTAAAGTGTATGGAGTTACTTGTACGATACGGAGCTATCTATACATGCACTTATCTTGATTACGACCCTGAAATAATTATAATTGTGTAAGATCCTTACTTCGATCCTTCCGGTGTAAGCCACAGACATAAGGTGGCATAAAATAAAAAGTTTCTGAAGTACAGTATTGTAAGGCCACGGGATGGCACTCACCTAGGGCGACAGATCCTGATGCATGGGATCGTAGCCCATGGAGCCGTCGTAGCCGGGCTGCGGCTGGTCGTAGGGCGGCGCGGGCAGCGAGTAGCCCATGGAGTCCTGCGTGGGCGCCGGCGACATCATGGGCGTGGCCGTGCCCGACGCCGCGCCCAGCGAGTACGGCGACGCGCCTGCCGCTGTCGCACATCAATACATAAAGGACGGACTGCTCTTTGGTTAACCGGCACGTGCCATGTGTACCCTTTTCTTCGTTTTGGCCTCCGACGTACAAATAAATAACCTACGGACACTAACGACATTATCTTCTCTCGCGTCTCGTGTTTAACTAGAAATGACATAAACCCTAATCATTAGTAGATTGACGCCAGCGCGCTCTACATGACGCGACACGCCCACCATTGTACACTAAGGTTTCAAACAGGGGACTTCTGTCCTGATTGACAGCTGTCAAATATTGTTTCAATTGCGCTCACGCCTTATCAATTTCCTAAGCGTTTAAATTGATTTTGGAATTATGTAGTTCTACTTCATAGATACTCTCATTTTACAACTTGATACACATGTAGCGCAAATACATTTGTATACAAGATTTTGACAACTCATACTTATCATAGACAATATAAACATAAGCATGATACAAATTACAGTTTTTACACGAATTATCTTATTTCTATGGAAGAATATCCGCTTTTCTTACGATTCGGTTTTATTGCCCATATTCATCGCACAGTTGCATTACATTAAACCAATATTTCATTTTAGTTTCACATTTTACGAAGCCAGATTTTATATATAACACTGATTATAAGTTCGTAATGAGAAAGTACAATGATATAAAGGGGTGGGAATGCTAATATTATAAAATGTACAAACAAAAATATCAAAATTTAAACTTAAAAAGTACCTTAACAGCATGAAAGTATATATTTCAATTTTCCACTTAATCTTTCGCAACAATATTTTCTCAGTTATTGGAATGTAATATGATTTTTAAAATTCACATCAAAGTACCAAAATCAAAGTCGAACAACGCCTAACACTAAGAGTTAAAACAGACTGTTGTCGGGCGATGGTGTGGAATTATAATTGAAATAATTACCAGCAGCTTTCTTAGCGGCGTACAGGTTGGCTTCCTCTTGAGCCTTACCAATGTTCTTCTTGTAGCGAATGCGCTTGTTGCCAAACCAGTTAGACACCTGCAAACAACGCATTGGCAGCATTAGGGTCATGTAGTTTCCCAAATGGTACAATGTACTTTCAATAGGACCTTATTGATTGACTATTCTATTTTTATGTAAAATGATAATGTTTGAACGTCATTAGTCACACATTTTTTTGGGTAGTGTCTCTTATGTTGTAGCATAATGCAAGTATGTCAAAAGTCAAAAGTCAAAAATCATTTATTTATATAGGATTTGCAATCACATATAAACGTCATTACAGATAAGTTT
>DWDV01002143.1:0-12007 GCA_018245615.1 Mimoniades ocyalus
CGGCGCCGCGCGGCGGGCTCGGCAGCGTCGCTGTGGACACGCGCTCGGTGACACACGCATTCATACTGCTCCCGTGTGGTGCTCGTATTGATCAATCATAATACATATATTATATCTTTTAAGCGTATTCAGCGTAGTGATTGGTGCTGGCTAATAATAACGTTGTATTGTAACTGAAAGCCTTAGATATTTCCATAATGATTTCTATGACGCGTAAAGTGTGCCAAATTGCATTCCCCAACGTGGTGGACTATCCTTAAACCTTTGCTTTGAGAAGTGAGCCTGTGCTAGCAATGGAACAATGAAATAGTTGATGGTGATGTCACTGCAACAGTTTGATTATATTCAATACTTCAACACTAGGCTCATCCATTATTCTATTGCGGGATAAACGTAACTTGTATAAGATTGGAGTATACTACACTCTTCTACCAACCTCTTCGGAGATTTGAGGCGTGCTGATACGTTTTTCAACAGTTCTAGATCAAAATATTGTATCGTTGAAAATAAGTATGGGTATATTATGTACATACGCGTCATAACAACGGATGGAGTTATTCCAGGCGCAGGCGACTCCAGCCTCGGGGACGACTCCCTAGACGCCGGTCCAGTGTCGCATTCGTCTTCGCCAACTGTACAAAAAGAATGCACTCAGACTATATTGAAGGTCATTACACCTTAAACAATACGATAGTGACATGGGTACATGGGAACGTATGATAAATTTATTTATTTATTCTATTGATTCACGAAACTAGACATTACACACAAATAATCATAAATATTTGTCTACATAAATGGTATTTATGTATAATATCCTTCTAGATGTGAACAGTACGTGCAATGATTAAATGAAATATGTATCTAATAAATATATAATAATATTTCCTTTGTTATGTTTAATTGTTGTTAATGTTTAACATGTTAAATTATTTTATGACATATTTCAAAAAGAAGTTTATTTATAATTCAATTTTCATTTAAATGGCTACTAGTTGGTATAACTAATAATAATTTAATATCACGGTATTTGTGTGTTAGAAATACAAACACAATTTAATGTCTCATTCAATGTCAATATAATGAAAGTTACATCACTCTAACAGATAAACGCTTCATTTGCATATCAAAATAATAAAGCAATGAGAAAAGTGAAATTAATCGTTACATACATATCTATCAAGCAGGACTGTGTGATATCTTTATTCGGCCATTATTCATACAAGCGTGGTTGCGGTGTGTTGCGCATAATTCACGTTGAAATGTATTAAATTGCAGTTAGCTTTTAGCGTTCCGCACAAGCCAGATAATGAAGCTCTCAAGAAAATGCATTCCGCTACTTGAAAGAACGAACGAGAATAAAAATTACATCTTTCGTTGTCGGTGTTGTTGACTTTGTACCGATATCGAAAGTTGAAATGGAACCTATCGAATGTCATTATGCTCGTGGTGAAAGTAATGTATGTTTGTTAACTAACTGCTTGTCTAGTTATCCAATAAAAAAACGGAAATAATTATAAAACGGAATATTTTTAAATAGCACCTTTTTTGGAATTACAGTAAAATACGAGTGGGTACAATAAAAGTGATTTATATATGTATGTATGTACATATATCAATGGAAAATATCTTCTATTTTCAAGATATTACTTTTTCTATACAAGAAAGTTCCGTAATACTAATATACCTATGCCAAACATATCAATAGACAAAACAATTTCTTTGAAAAGCTATTGAAAACTAAGATTCACTAACGATTAGTTAATATTATTAGTTAACATAATTAGTATTATATATAACTATTAGTTAATATAATTAGTATTATATTACATATGAACAAATATACCGCGGGAATTCTTTTCCAAAGAGGAAAGCAATAAAGACTGAAAATATTTCCAAAACGGAAAATGAAAAAGAATCTGAAGATAACGGTTATTGGAGTATTGGAGAGCGAGAGATTAACAGATGGATAGATAAATTTAACATTCCCTGTAAGATAAGAACAATCACTACTGAATCTAAATTTTCCATTTTTGAACATGGACAATCATAAAATCATCCCACGTCAACCTTTAGAATATCCTTCACTAATGTTTTCTTGATCACCTGCATAATTATATAAACATTTACCTTTATCATCGGAAGCCGGTTTGGAGAACAGCAGGTCATCGTCAGCGGCGTCGACACCGAGCCAGTTCTCAGCGTTGTGGATGGCTATTAAGTCGCGAACGAGTTGTTCGTCAGTTTTGCCTCCTGTATCGCCGCCCTTACCGCGGAGTGGTCCGAAAACTGGGTGGTTGTACAAGGGATCGTTGACCACTGGGTAACCTGATGTGAACAATATTAGTCTATTGAAAAATTTATCGCAACAGGACGGTATTTCAAAATATTATTATTAATGTATCATCACGCCAAGTAAATTACAGGGTAAGAAAAGAGCATTCACTGTCGAATATTTTCTATTCTATTTTAAAACAATGTTATTCTTAATCCATATTGAAGCTTATTATGGTACCTATACATTTAAATAGCACTCCAACTAAAGCGTAGAATTAGGATGAATTCAAAAAAATTACTTCCAAAAACCATTCAAAATAATCCTCTACCCACAACGACTTATGCAATAGAGGAATGTTTGTTTTTATTGTTTTCAACTCACCTAAATACTGTAAATGAACTCTAATCTGATGCATCCTGCCAGTCCTCGGCTTGCAGAGCACCACGCTCGTGTTGCTCCTCTCGTTGTAACCCAGTCGCTTGAACATCGTCGAGCAGTCCTTGCCCTTCGGCGACACCTTGCACACGCCTATCTTGTAGCTGACCACCTCTATTGGCTCCTGACATTCTATCTCCTCGCTGTTTACGAAACATCAGGTTAATATTCGTGCCATTTGAATGAATCTCGATGATATTTAATAGAATTTTATTTTTACAGTGTAAATCAATTATTTATTAGCAATAACAAATTTTTAGTTAATGAATAAAAGTATCGATTAATTGAATGAGTCTTTGAGAATGAAATAGATCCAAAACATGTATCAAAATAGCTGAAACTAAAAACAACATTTACGTTTCAATTGTATACACCATTAAGGATGATAAAATTTCAACTTTAATACTAATTTGTACACTTACTCAGGAAAAGCGCCATCAACCCTGCATACGTATTCCTTCTGTACTTGACGATTCCTGATCTGATGTTCCATCTGTCTAGCTTTCTTTGGACTCCTTCCGAACAGTAGAAGCCCTAACATTAAAAGACGAGCCTTTAGTATCACTACATTCAATCCTCCAACTTACTCTTTGTACCCTTCAATAGTATACATAAGTTCCACTAGCATATTTAATTTATTTAGATATGAACTAATTATCATTTACACATAAACATCAACGGTTTAAACAATTATATTATTACTTTAAAACATTTTGGTTACAGTACCAATTAATATATGTATATATTAATTATAATATTGTTATTTTTATGCTAACGTAACTTCCATTTCTTTTTATGATAAAATGTACTTGTAATAACAATTTCGATATCGTACGCAGACTCGTTAGCTACTGCTATTTTTTGTTTATTTTTATATCACCTGACGTTAGCCTGTCCAGCCGGTGTATGGTCCGCAAGTTCTTCAGATTGTATTCCTTGGCGAGAATAAACACGACAGTGTTGTGTCTGTATCGGCCACACGGGTGCACCTGTTGGATCGACACTTCCTTTACACGGTTTATTTACATCGCATCGTTTGCTATTTATATGCGTTTATACCTATATAAATTAAATTGAATGTTATTGTTGTACATTGAAAATTTACATTGTCAACAGTTGTATCAATATATTTATAACAGGGATATTTTTAAAACACTATTTATGTAAACAATTTTATAATTGTAAATTTATTTGAAAATTATAACCATATCCAATTGTACAATGACAATAAAATAAAAAATGTGTTTATATAACTGCATTTTACAGAAGCGTTTTTTAAAAGCAAAGCAAGCGGAGATGATAATTACATGAGACGAATTTAAAGCTGCACACTATGAGTTTCAAAACTAGAAAATTTTATGAAAGTTTTATTCTATGTGTTTATATGTTTAATGACTTTCGTGTAGAGTTTAGTAAGATTTACTAGATCATTGCGTTACATAATACAATAGCTAACATTAGTAGTCATGCAGGTGTTTTACATAATGGATTTGATTATATTTGGTTCTTTGAATACACCGGTCGAAGTCGTATATTCGTTTACGTGATGATTTGATTCTCTCTTCAATGTCATAGCTAAAAGTTTGATATGTATTGCAACACGTGTTGCTTCTTTGACTTATCATTATTCCATATAATTATAATTTTGTGAATTCTGATTATAAATGAGCGAAGTAGTAATTTACACGCTTTGAATATTGAAGAGAGAATTGTTCAGTGAAGTATTAGGACCGCATACAGCAGTGTAAGGATAAGGATGAAGTTTCATGTTTCGGTCCTTAAAGTTTACAGTCCACTTACAAGTGGAATTTTCAAGGGGGCATTCTTAGATCTGTTCACAGTGTTCTCAGTCGCAAACTTTTGTGCAGATCACAATCTTGCGTCAGACCCTGTTACCGAACTTAGCGAGTTGAGCTCCTCTTGGGAAATTCTTACATGTCGAATAAAAGACGTTATCTTTGGATTTCGTTATGCATTCGAAGTGGCTGTGGCAAGTTTTGTAAATTGGATTTTTCTGTAACATGTATGTAGGCAGCTATAAACTTAGGAATATTTATGGTTGTTTGACAATATCTACAACTGTAAATTGGCAATGTTCGATTCGGTGTTCAGAGTTATTCAATTTGGAATCCAGTCCTATAAATCCTCTGTTATTTTGTATTTTATCTTCTGTTTCAGTTTCTATGGTTTCATTACATTGAGAAAGATAATTTTAAATCAGGAGAGAATATATTCAGTATTTACGCAAATATAACAATATAACAATTTCTAACGAATGTCCATATACGAGTACATCTCAATTTTCATAAATTCTCGATTCGGGTACTTTCCGTCCTAATACCAGTGTCTCGGCGAAATACATAGTAATATCCCCTCAATTAAGGACGTTATAAGGACTCTATTAAGTAAGGTAAGAAATAAGTAGAAGGAAATGGTGCAAATAACTACGAAGACTTGAATTCAACGAAAAGTCCTTTATTCGTGCAACGCACAGGCATCTCGTGCCTGACGCAACATCAACTACTGGCGTAAAGTGCTGACGTGCACAGACGTCTCACGTCTGACGCATCATCAACAACTCGTGCAACGTACTAACGTGCACAGGCGTCCCACGCCCGACGGACCACAATTTTACCATGCCACTAGCCACTGTACTCGTACAAGTCAGTTTGCGAGTAGAGGAAGCTCTGCTAAGTAGGGCAGCAGGGTGGGGCGCGACTCACCGGCAACGAGCAAGGCTTGTCTAGCACGAGAAGTTCCTCGTCCGCGTGCACGATGCGCAGCTCACTGGCGAGCACTGGCGTCTCGTGCCTGACGCACCCACAACATTGCGTTACCCGTTTTATATCATGCTCATGTTCATTGTCTTTTTAATGTGATGATCGCTAAGTTTGTTCTACGATGCTTCAACGTATCGTTTGTTTTATGCGTGTGAATGTTCTTCGTACGTACTCGTACGTAAATATGGTTTAGCGTAAGCAAATGTTTATTTTTTTACGTTCTTTGCATTATGATAATGTCCATTATGGATAAATTTAGTTTCCAGTTTAAAGTTTTAAAATATATTTTTATCTATCAACTTTTTGTTCCATGGTCATTTTTAAATTTCTGTTAAAATTTAAATACTGTTTTAGTTTGTTGGCATTCTAATATTGATTTTAACACTGATGTTAAGTTGTTGGTATTCTAATGTACGAAATAAAATAGATACACTGCAAATGCACTGCATAAAGATAAGCAATAAAGTGACGTTTTTATAAATAAAAAACATTTAGAGGAATAACATGAACAACATTGACTATTAGAATGAAATTTGACAAATAAACTAAATACAATGAGAATATTGAATAGACGACTGAAAAAATTCAAAAAATACGTTGAATATGCAAAGTGACATACCTAGATATGTACCTATATTTACAAGAGAATAACTATTTATAAGAGGAGAATATTTTGGATTACATTAAGTGGGACTAATTGTTTGTTAAATTTATGGCTATGTAGTTCGATTCTATAAGGAGGCCTTAGGACATAGGTCCAGTGGACTTAAAAAGGCTGTTTTATTTAGATCTTGTTATTATATTAAGAGGTTTTGTATACATATGGTTTATGTGTATTCTTAACTCACATTTATGTTTATTCGGAAGGAGTTAGAATGTCATCTAGAAACGATTTGCAATCCTTAATAATGATAATTTCGTATTTAACTTTCACTGATGTAGTTTTACTACGGTGTACTAAATCATTAAACAAATAAATAAGATCAGGTTTGACTAATCAAAATCAAAACATCCAAAACATATCGCAAAGCCAGAATAAATTCAATACGTTTTTTATCACATATTATATTTTCAAACTGACACTTGCAGCTGTCGGTCAGTAATGACTTCGAAGGCGAATCAAGATTGTTATACACTCCGTGCGGTAATGTGTAATTTTTGCGTAAATAATTCATTTTCATTTTTCAAACTGTTCGTCGTCATTTTTATTCGGAATACAAAAGTCGCACGGTCACGCACGTCAGATTAGGCCCACGGGCGCGGTGCTGGATCTTAATAAATTAACGCAATCAAGGACGTAAGGCGCAGAAGAAGCGAAGGAAGAAACTCTTTGTGCGAGCTACGCATTTTCGTAATTTATTACATTTATATCAGCTGCAAGGGCTGACCGTTTTTACGTTAGGAATTCGCCACATTTTACTATTTCGAGAGCAGATTAATTCGAATTTGTTCTTCGGTACGTTGATATTTCACAACTAAATTGTAACATCAGGTTTAGTTATATTCTTCATCATAAAAAATATAAAAGCGTTGCTTGTTGTTTCACCATAGAACACGGGTCTCTGCTCAGAATGAAAAGTATTACGGCCATAGTTTGCGTGATAGGAATGAATCCATTACCTATGGAGTGAGAAGCGTGATTTTAAACCAGTGGGCTGCAGTGATTCTTTATGAACATAATAATAATATCTTAGGACAACTTCACACACGGCCATTCGACCGTAACCAGAGAGCCGACGATGTCAATCCGCTGCGTGTGGAGTGACCTTAAGGGTAGTGCCAAATGAGTGAGCATGTCCAATTAGGGTGATGGATGCAATATCACTGGGAGGTCCGCGCGCACGGTCCGTGATATATCGTACTGTTTATTGTACAAAAAAAATTTCAAATAGCCTTTATTTAACCTTCCGATCAAATTGTTCCTTTAACCGATGTTATTAATAAGATATCAAGCGATATAAATCCAAAGTAAACATTACAAATATTCGTTAAAAATGAAGTAAGCATTGAAAATATCGTTTCGTTTATTAACATCGGCTGTAAATTGTAATTAATAATGTAAGTGATACTTGTTGTGTAATTCGACTGTAACAATGCTGGGATTAAGAGTTGTATCCGTTAATACGGTATTGGGGTTGCAATACTGACGAGCACAAATTAGGATTTGTGTCTTTTTAAAATTAAATATCACTTCATAACTGTTATAACTGATATTCTTAGAGGCGTGCGTAGTTTTCTAATCCGCAATAGGCCAACGTGATTAGGTATCATTAAAATTGTCCAATTCGAGAGTGGAGATGTTAAAAGGGTTGATGAAGATGAAAATGATGATGATTATGATGATGAATCTAATGATGATTGATGAAATAAATTCTACGTCAATTAATGCAACTATGCAATCGTCTCTGTTGTATAACATACCTACATTTAGTTCCGATTGAAATTCCAATACTAACAGTCGTGAGTTAGGCTTCCTTGCAGTATATGGTATATTGCAGCAAAACTCTATATAAAAACGCCCATCCCCCGGAAACTTAACATTACGTTCTCAGGCGAACTTCAGGCATTAACGTTTTGCCTTATTCTATTTCGGGATAAAGTAGTTTCGTGTGTACATCATTTCGAACATATTTCTTTTTATTCCCAGAACTATATTTATTCCCGTATAATTTAACAACAAAAAAAATTTGACATGTGTAAATACGTTTAAAAGGTGTGAAAATTACACACTGAAATGATTACATAAACTTGAAATGTTTACATACAATTTAATTTTTTTATCTTTGGTGTACTGTATTTTTATCTGTAAACTTATGCTCTAAATGTACGTATATACATACATATATATACATACATAGATGTATGTATATAGAGTTTTCGGTTCCACTTACATATTCGTTTCAATGTCATTAATTAAAATAACCAAATTTAATACTTAGAACAGGTTGCGTGCAAAAATATTTGCTTTAGTCGAATTGATTTTTGAATGTGGTAGTGATTTTCGCAACTTGAGGCAAAATTCGAGGATTCTGTAATAGAATTCTCTAATGCAACCTGGGTTTTAGAGGTCGGCGAGGTAAGTGCTTAAATTACGTACATGTCAAAGGCGACCAACATCGGTTTATCAAATGTTATAAAATTGATCACCCCGATCCGCCCGCGTTGCTTGACGTTGGTTGAAATAACACATTTATACCTACTTGTGTAAGATTGTTTTATTTTTGTGTATACGTATATAATGTACATTTAACTTACAATAAACGACGAACGATATTTCACGCAAATATGAAGCGAAGCGTAGCAGGATTGTGTTATTCAATCCCGTTCGAGATATTGAAGGAATTTCTCAAGAAATTCTCCATCACGCGAGAGCTCCGGCTACATGAAATATATCCGCAATAAATTCCCAACTGAATAACATTTACTAGTGAAACTAACAAATGGCAAAAGCGTTCGAATCCATTCAAACAATAAAACAAAATATGCAATCCGTGTTTTAACGATAAAAATTGAAAACAGTGGATAAATATTCGAATTTGATAATTGAAACAAAAATAATAATATATTTTGGTTTTCATTTTTGACCTTTCCTATATTTGAATTCCACGTAATGTCAATCTACTCTAATGACACTAAATTTTGGTGTTCATTTTTGACCTTTCCTATATTTAAATTCCACGTAATGTCAACCTACCCTAATGACACTAAATTTTGACTAACGTAATACCATAATTTATAAGTATTAAAATCGTGGATTATGAACAGAGTAAATTATTTTAGTTACTTAACAAATTTGTTGAATAAAAGCACAAAAAATATTATATCAACATAAAGAGCTCTTTTTAGTTAACATTGGCCATGTTGTCTTGGTGGTGGAGAGGTTGCAAGCGTAACTACTAATCTAGAGGTCCTAAGTTTGATCACCCGTGTCGGATATTATTGGGTTTATGTAAATTGAAATTCCCAGTTGTTACTCCGGAATTTAAGGCCGGTGTATGGCAATAGACTCACCACCTATTCGATGGCGGAACGTAAACGTAACTAGTGAAACATTGGAGTGTACTACACTCCTCCGCTTATCTATTCGGGTGTCACAGTAAGTGAATTAACTTTTCTTTTACGTTTCAACATTATTCAACCTACTGTATATTCCACTGTTGGACTTAATCTCTTTATTACTACATAAATGTCTATATTTATTAAATAAGTAATGAACATAATAAGTCCGTGAATTATTTTCACGTGCCGCAAAAACTGCATATACGTATCTATAATATAAGTACTAATACGCCGCCGAAACTCTCAAAGAACCGGCGGCGGCTTTGGCGGAGGCACCTACCTACATATATTCGGAAATGTCCATGACTGAGCACTTCTAATATCACTGAGTAGGTTCACCTTTCATATCGGCTTTCATTACATACCCACGTACACCTCCACCAAGCAACATTTTCAGACATAATTACAGATATGAAAAAAACAATTTTCTTTAACGGCGAACGCTTCTTCATTACTAACATTGAAAGTATCATTCAGAGTGGTACAATGAAACGTTGTAAAAAAACACGTCTTGGAAAAAATCATAATATTCTCTAAGGATCGAAAAATCTGCTAGTGTGGTAAGTATATAATCGTTTCCTTCTGAAAGGAGATCCTAATCAATATTAATAATTATTTACTTGCATGTAATTTTTAGACTTTTTTTTATTTGCACTATCACATGCATACACAAATACACATACAAGTGTGACCGAGATAGAAAACACTATTTTAAAAGACTACTACTACTACATGGCAAACAGATATTAAAAGTTTGAGTTTACATTAAAAATATTCATCCATAACGAGCCGAACGCTTACATCCTCTGACAGTTAATATTCAAAGACATTCTATGATGAAGCGTTTCTAATATCGCCGAGTAGGTATCCGCTTTCTTGCCGTATACCCGTATACAAAGTAGTAAAATCGCTATTTTGTATATGTATGTATGATTGATGTTTTACATGATACTGTTTAAAGCTTTTTATTTTTATTATAATAATATAATAAAACTTTTTATTATAATAATATAATTTTTCCATCGTGGGACGTGAACGTAACTGGTGAAACGTGGGAGTGTACTAGACTCCTCTGCCTACCTCTTCGGGGACTACATACGTGATGTTGCGTGTACTATAATGTTAATATTCTAATTTACTAAATATTTTATAAATCTCCGCTCGCAGACTTATTACGATTAAGGAGTGAGCCAGAATTCGCGACACCCGCCGTCGGAATTGCTGATATAATGACGCGTGTTGGAAAACATTTGCATATGAACTTAAAACATATTTTCAAAACTTTATGTCACATAAATAAGTTATGTAAATTACTCTTCATCTTGGGAGATTACAGGCGTGATGTTGCGTGGTTACCTTAACTTATGATAAAAATATACCCAGACTTATACACTGGTATTTGAACCCAAACTAAACAGAGGCTATGCTATTGTAACCAGACAAGTCACGAATTATACACATCATCGTCATAATTTCTTTTATGGTTCCATTTTTGAACAGAGGTATCTGAGAATAAGATTGGTTACCTTCATAATCTGCAACGGTTAAGAAGTGAGTGTTGACAGACGTCACACACTTTAGAAACGATTTATGTTTTAGGGAAAATAAATTTTTAACGAGTAAAAATTTAATCATAAAACTAACGTAACATCACGCCTATAATCCCGGAAGAGGTAGGCAGAGGAGGGCGAAACAGTCCTAAGTTTCATCAGTTACGTTTACGTCCCAATATGCATAGGGGGTGAGCCTGTTGCTGTACATCGTACACAAATTCAGACTCCTAGGCCCAACTAGGAAATACAACTACATGACCATAGATTTTTAGGTTAAATTTAATAATAATCCATACTAACGAAACTAATTAACATTAACAATGATCCTGCAAACCTATTAGAAAATTTCTAATATCATTGCAATCTACATATTTAATATGTAGATTGCAATGATCTTTAGATGTTAGAAATAATTTGTGACTCGCTACCCCTTCTCTTGGTTTTCTGTTCACATAAAAAAATCATACTTAGCATATTCTTTCTCGAACTTTCTTGGATCCTCGTTCTAAGAAGTTATAAATGTCATATAACTACTTCAAATTAGTTATTCCATAAGTTCAAGGTTACAAGTTTCGATATTCGGCTGACGAATCGAGTTATCCAATTTACTGTTTCAAAAGTTAACATTAAATCCAAGTTATGCTTAATCCTAGTTGAGAAACGTTTCAATCTGGTACCAAATAATATCGTGTGTTTACCGGAGCATCAATATCATACACTTAATGATAAATTATGATCATAGCAGAACTAAAGAAAACGTAACATTACGCCTTTAATCCCCGAAGAGCTAGGCAAAGGAGTGTAGTACACTACCACGTTTCACCGGTTACGTTTACGTCCCACTATGGAATAGGTGGTGAGCCTATTGTCATACACCGGGCACATATCCAGACTCCGAGCCA
>DWDV01002144.1:0-12006 GCA_018245615.1 Mimoniades ocyalus
TCAGTATTCTTCTATATGTAAGTACAAGTATTAACTATACATGTAAATGAGAAAGCATAATCATAATCATAATCATAAGCATAATCAAATTACGTTGCAAATTTAATAAATTATGTTCTTTAATATTACTTCTCAAATTGGCAGCGGATTGAAATTCTATTATGAAGTAATATGTAATATCATCAAGAATAGATCTAAAAAGTCATGCCACTTATTTTCCGACCATAAAATTGACATATTACCAACGAAATCTTAAGCACACATTATGAGAAGTAAAAAAATGCTTTTACCGTTTGAAATATTAGTTATAATGCAATATAAAAAAATACATTTTACAATGTATTCAATAAAATAAATTTTCTTAGTGTTTTCTTGTAATGTTACATTTTTACCTTGAGTCTTTGCTGACCTATTAGCTAATGTGCAAATACGATTCCATATATCCGAATTTGCCCTTATTTTTGAAGTAACACAATACACAGTAAAACTAAGCTGAAGACGCTGAGACTTAAAAAAAACTTATAGAACCGCAAGTTTTTTTTAAATACTTTTACATGTATTCAATTTAAAATAATCTATTCTCATAACATAGCCTTGTTTGGAGTATTTATTCATATTATGGATTAAAAGTTTATTTGATAAACAGTCAAAGTAAAAATCAAGTTGAATAAAAATTAATATAATAGCTGAATCGCAATATTAAAAAAAATTTCAAAAATATTAAGTGAAAAACCTGTTCAAAATAAGAACTTATGGATAATAAGTATTATATTGAATGACTTATGTAATACATTTAAAAATACATACCATTTCATACAGTTGAGAACTTTTTCCGCAGAATTCGAGGAAATAACTTTGTACGGTCCCAAATATATGTAATATTAAACATGAGGTCCCCAAACCCTTTGAAGTAGCAGTAGTGAAAGGGGTCGACAACTAAGCACTTATATTGTAACTTGTCGAATTAAATTCCATACTCAACCGATCCAACCAATATGTACCCTTTATTTCAGTAATCGATTCTCGAGAATCCAGCGATATCTTGCTACTCGTATGTTTGTTCCGTTCAACTTCGTACTACCGTTATATTCTTAAGGAGTCAATATTGTGAAAAAAGGAAACCGAAACTAAATTTCCTTAACAAAGTAACATTAATTTCATATTTTTGTAAAACTCGAAACATTAAATACTTGAGGTTCCCCTTGAAGTTTTTCCGCTACGATGCCCGTGCTTTTCACGGCGGCATGGCGTGGTTGCATTCCTAGAGTACTTTCATCGTTCTTTCCTACTGAATTTTATGTTTTCAACTATTTATCGAATATATTTAACCATTTCATCTGTTTATTATATTTTTGTCTAAATGCGTTTTTTTCTAATACTCCATGTACTATCTCTTCGTCCAAAACAGTTTGTATATGAAATTAATTTGGCGCCCAACATGGTGTAGTAATCAGCTACGATATTTTTAAAAAAGTCTTTAACATAATTTTGCCACAATTTATTACATTTGATTTAATATTTTAAAAACATTACACTTTTACATAACGTATTTCAGTTTTATGGCATCAACAGCGTGACCTATGATTTACTGGCCTAATTTCAAAGATTATAATCGAGTCAAATGTTTTAACCACAGATACCAAATAGTAGGTTCTACGTAAATTATATTTTTTTATAGATAATTACGTATGTTTTACGTGATAATTACGTAATTTTTGGGTTATGTAGAAATTAAATAACATTTTTATGTTCAATAAAATTTGATTCACCTATTTTATAAAAGTCTTATGTCCAGTTTAAACTAATGTTTCTAAATTTCATAGAAATGAAATACAATAAATATTTCATATTTTAATTTTTATTTTAACGTAGGAATACGAAAGTTTAAATTGCAATTAGACATTTTTCCTTAGTATAACTATGTAACTACGTACGAAAAATTACCTGGCACACAAAACTATTCATTTTACATGTGGGCCGGCTAACGTTAGGCACCCGCATCGCTTATCTTAGCGATATGCGTCGACTTGCTAATGAGAACGATCGATATTCTTATCGCCACTCAAAAGTTCGCCCCTCGCGATAATCGAAAGGGTTTAGCCGCAATAACGTCCGATAACTGTGAATTTGCGTTTATTAGCCCCGTTCCTGGTCCCAGTTGAAAATTGTAGAAACGCAATTGTGGAACTGTCGTATTTTCGATATTCGTTATGCATGTTTAGCGGAGACATGAAAATAACCGTTAAGTAAAGTTGTACGATATTTTTCTTTTATTTATTAAAATTACAGTTTTCAATTTGATTTTGCTTCTAAAAAACAATGAAACTTTCGATGACTTGAATTTATAATTTATTATTACCGGAAATTTTATTTTATTACATGTCAAGATTTTTAAAATTGTGTTAAAATGTTAGTAAGGAAAACTTCTGTATTACCATTTCCTACGAAAAAATACAAACAGTAATTGAATTTAAAATTTGGAATGGAGGATAAAACTGTCAAAAATTACAGTCTTAAAACACAGGCAACTTACGAATATTAGAAAAAAATATCTAAATTTAATAAAAGAAGAACTCCATTTAAAACAGGTACCGATTAAATTTGAAAAAGTATCAAAAAAATATTTTTATTTCCAGAAACTTTAAAAAATAACTTCCACTTTATAAAATCTGTTAATATCAAGAAACAAAGTTCAAAAACACTCATTTAATTTATAAAAGAAATGGACATAGAAAAAATGAATATTTTATCTTAAAATCAAAATAGCACTTGTATGGAAATTCAAAATAAGGAGTATTTATGTATCTTTAACAACGTCACGTAGCCATACTAGCCAAAAATAATACTCATTAAAGTTTAAATATATTTAACAACAAACCATCGTTACCGAAATCTGTACAATAAGTTATTAAACAAGATGATTCTGGGACACTAGCTTTTTATACCTCATAATTTTAGTTAATTATAAAATCTCAGTAACATTAGAACTTCAAGTAAGCTCTTTTGAAGAAGACGGTTTACTGTGATTAAAAAATGGATTTGATATGTTTTGAATAAAAAGTAATTTCAAATAATAATTATAATTTATATTCAAGGCCAATATTAGCGACACAAGGAAAACATTTGAACGCGAGAGCTACAGAAAATTTGACCGGTAAATTTTGTGAGAATATTTAATTTTTTAATTTCACCATTAATTAACGTATTTTTTTTTATCTGGGGCGTTTGTAACAGAATTGCCAAACGTAGCGGGCGGGTTCCTCAACGCCCGTTACTGTACAACCTGTTGCCGTCGGCACCGCCTTCCGCCCATCTCCGTCTTTCAGTCGACCCGGAACCAACACTGAGAGCCAATGTATGAGAGCTGAAATTTTTTATAACATACTTACATGACACGATGCGGTGCTCGGCCCCCATTCATTTTAAAAAATACACAAAATAAATACGAAAAAACAATTCAAAAAGTTTTTTTATCCCCAAAATCTTCTTTTTTATTATTTAGCAAAACAAAATTAAAATACGAACACACCGAAATTAATAGAAAGTGGAAAATAATTTTCGTAATAACAAAAATAAGAAACGAAGGAGCAAAATTTGTTTTAGCGCGAGCGGCGGCAGAGTTCTCGGCAGAGGTACCAGGAGAGCAAGAGCTGGGAGAAGACTGAGCTAGGCGCGAAGCCGAGGCCGCGACTGACTACAGAATGATAGCGGGCCGAACGCCACCGGGCCCCACCCCTAGCGCACGCGCGCTCCATCATCTCCTACGCGCATGACCGACATCCTACCAAAAAGTGGAAAAGTGACTCCTCCAACGTAGATACAACATTATATACTAAAAAAATAACATATACTTTTAGATATCAGCAGTACTGGAAAGTACGCATATTTATTCCTAATTCAAATGTCCTTTACAATTTTTTGCCTAATAAGTTTAGAATCTTCTAACAGCACTGTTTGACCTGTTACATAACGAGTTTCTTGTCCTATATACTTCGATTATACGGCCCGTAAGTGCTCTCCGAAACTAATCCATACATGGTCATTTTGCAGTCTAGATTATTAGATGGTAATGTTGCCCTTATCATCATTAACCACCGCATTGTATATTTGCCGGATTCCGCTAAAATATCCGTTCCTAAGAGACACTTGGTAGCCCGTCGGCAATTTTTGATATTTATTTAACATGTCGCTGTCCGATTCGAGAAATACACGCATTTCGAATGAATATGGTACATGGTGATTGATGTGTACGTAATCGACGCTGTGCCCACAATACGCTTTCCCATTCATATTGTAGATGCTGTCATTAACAAACCACTGTACGGTGCCGGCTCTGTAATTTACTTTAGCCGCGATGTCGCCAGCTCTTTGCTTCGCCTTCTCGACGTCTGTAGTTCCATTAGTAGCGGAATAAGGGTAAAGTATGGAGTGCCCATCCCGCCTGAGCGATAAGTAAGCTTTTAAATCATTACTGTACTTGTTGAAAACACTTATCATGAATATAGTTTCGTTCTCTGAGGCCGGCTCCGGTCCACTATATTCTTGTGAGAATGTATTCCTTGTGCCAGGGCATACGTTCCAGGACTCGTTGAAATTTCGGCTTATGTCCACCCCGAATGTTATATTGTCCTTACTGGGGCTGAAGTTTTTATACCACGGTTCTCGATTCTGAAACAAATAGTCGTGTATATTACAAATACATACTAGAACTGCTCTCTATCTGCCCCGTAAAGGACAGTAGTAACAACATCAAAATTCCAATACTTAAAATTGCAAATGTGCGTATAGAACATACACTGGACCTCACACATGGAAAACCAAAGGAATGTTTTGAACATGAGGTTCAATTATATATTATAAGTCATTGAAGTACAATTTCTAGAAACATTGTTTTCGTAACAAGTAACTTTAAGACTGTGATGTTGTCTGCCTTGTAGGTCGAGTGGTTGCGCGCCGGACTGCCGATTGAGACGTCTTGGATTCAAATCCCGGATCGATTTTTTCGTGACCGAACTGTAAAATTTTTATACCTAGCATTTCTAATTAAAATTTCTAGTAGTGGTTCGGAGTCTAGTTTTGTGCCTGGTGTATGGCAATGGTCTCACCACCTATTCTACGGTGGCATTTAAAGGTAACTGATGAAACATGGGAGTGTACTACATTCCTCTGCCTGCCTGTTCGAGGATTACAGACGTGCGGCTCTGGACTTACTGGACGTACTCACTTACTTTTGTTGAGAAACAAACCAGGTGATTGGAAAATGTAAGAGAAATGAGTGGTAAAAAATCACGAGCAAACCATACCTAATTAGACTATAAAAGACAAATGACTATTTTGTACAATAATCTTCCGTGAACAATCAGCACATAATCCAGTTTGTAACTAGATACAAACTAGATTATGTACTGATGTACTTGTACTGTATCACTAGGAAAGATACATGAGTTAACAATAGTAATACTTACGAAGCGCACATATTCAAAGCCATCAGGATTTGTGCAAGGTAATATCACCCAATGAACCTTTTCTATAATGTTGCTGTACTCCTGGCACGCAACCAGTTGCTCGATGACGAACAGTGCCAAGTCGACAGGCCCAGAGCCGCCTCGCTGGCCGGCTTCTATAAGTATGACCGGCTTGGCGGCGATGTTCTCTCGGTCTTGTTTTATTGACACCTGTCAAATTTTAGCCACACTTGATTTAAATAATTTTGCGAAGAAAACAGTTCCCAATTTGTTTCAATCTTTGTTACTTATTGTAGGTACTCAACATTAATTAATTATATTAATTGTATTAAGTATGTCTAGAAATTTCGTTTATAAAAGATTTGTTTGTGTGAATTAATTTTAGTTTTTTATGACACAAATCATTCTTTCGGATTCGCTATTGATGAAATATTTAACATGTAATTATATGTTTTTTATGAAAAACTAATACGTCGCATTGGTTATTTATGTAATATTTGTTTTTATAATTTATGTTCTTTTAAAACAGAAATAAGAATTTCGAATAATATCATAATATGCATTTACTATTAAATCACAATATATTTCAATTAATTATACATTTTTCTTATATTGAATATGTTTTCAAATATATTCTGTTATACATATGTTACATAACAACTCACTCACAAATAAGAATAAATCAATTATATAATATCTTAGTCCGTTTCGTAATTTTTTTAAACGGAATATTCCAAAACATTTTCCAATAAATTTGGGGCAAAAAATAAGGTTATTCTACACCGTTTTTAAAACTTTGTTCATGGATATTAAAACTTCACGAACTGCTTAACACGATAGTACCTTAAAAGTTGTTGAAAGTTCTAAAACAAAATAGGCCTAGACGAGCTAAAGTTTCAGATTAATTTTAGCCACTTTTCTCCTATTCATAATTTTCTATCAAACCAAGAACCAAACAGTAGTTTTAACATAATACAGTGTAGTTTTTATTTCAATAAGAAGAAGAAATATTAATTTATTTTGTAGTTATGAAAAATTGAAAAATACGACATGCTTTTTGCCATAGTATTAATATAATTTTTGTTAGGTATAGGTACCTACATATACTTGTACATATTGTCTCTGTGACTTACTTTTGAACATCGATCTGATTAGGTCTCATAAAACAAATCAGGGTATTTGATAAACTGAATTTAATGGTTATAATAAGATAATATTTATTTCTACGAAAAGTTTTATAAAAAAAACATTATTTTAATAATTAAAATATAATGAACACTGTATATATTTTTATGGAAAATTTAAAATTAATCAACATTGTTATAAATATAATAAACGTAAAATGTCACGCCTGTTATCCTCGAATACGTAGGCAGAGGAATATAGTACATTCCCACCTTTCACCAGTTACGTTTACGTCCCACTATGGAATAGTTGGTGCCTATTGCCATACACCGGGCACATTTCCAGACTCCGAGCCACTACTAGAAAATCTAAATTAGAAAAATCCAATAGTACTCTAGCAGGGGATTGAACCCAGGACCACTCGATCGACAGTTACGCCTGCAACCAACGCGACCAACGGGGCAGGCGGTATAATTATAATTATGTAAGAAAATGAATTTAATATATATTACCTCATATAAGTATCGACCTTCGTATGTCATGTAGTCATTACGAACCTCCACAACATCACCGCAGAATTTACTGAGCGCTTTTAGAAAAATTGTTATCTGCAAACAAAGTCAGTTGTTCTACTTATTGGGCAACGTTTCAACGGACAATACAATGATCTCGCGAATGCATTTCACCCTTTTCTTATAGCTTAATAGATAATAATGTTAACAAAATAGTAAACATGTATCTCGGAACATTCCACATATGACCATTGACCCTAAACACGGCAAAGTACGTACTATGGTATCCGAATAAGTGCTCCATGTGTATGTATGTATGTACATATAGGTAAATGTGTGCTTAAATAAATAAATAGTTTTTGCATTCACACAGAACAAAAATTTGTGCACATGATACAAATATATTTTGATATACGGAACATAACTTATAATATTATTAATATACCGGCATTCCACGGTCGTTGCACGCACAGCTGTGGACGCATCTACCCGTATATATCTACGTTTGTGTGTTAACCCTACCTACTGTTAATATACTGTTATAAGCACTGTTTAATATGAATGTATTACGCGATAGTGCGCACTGACACTTACCGTATAAAAGTAGATTCGTTTAAAATGCCTTCGTGATTAACTAATTACGATTTTAACTTTACCTGATGTTAAGTATAGTTGATAAATTTATTGTTCTAATACCGTACCGTAACACCGTAACCACAGAATATAGCATATACACACATTAAATTATGGTGTTTATATTTCTACGTGTATATTATATAAAGTATCTAAATATTATAAATATGTATAGGTATATACATTGATACATAATAAATATGTATATCTCTAACGGCTTTGTTGTGTCTACCGCTTACTCACACCATCACTCGGAATTGACTGGTAGAGAATACCATTTGACATTAAGGCCGGCCTTGGTTAGCAACAATAAAAAATAAACAGTATGCTTGTATGAGGGATGCGATGAATATAAAAGAAGCACGTCAGCTCTGTACAGATAGAGACATTTGTCGCTTAGTGCCCTCTGCATACGGCAGAAGGGACCCAACGGGATAATATGTTAATAATAATGAATGAATAAATGTGTACTCCCTATAAATATTGTTCAAGTTGTGCAAAACACTATAATCTTACCGTACTGGGACCCAACGCCGCGTCTTCTATGCATTCGGCTTCGTCGCGGTCTACCAGCGTGTCCAGCATTTGTCGGTAACAAGGTCTTGTCACTCTGCATCTAAAACACATCAGCTCGACTCAGTCCTTCGCGAAACAGTTATCCGGTAGGTGAAGTGGCTTTTAACACCACTATAGTGCTCTTCTACTGTTTTTTTTTTGTATCGATATATGAACTTAATTATAATTATAATCGTAATTATACTCGTATAATATTATACTAATATTATACTAGTATAATAATCGTAACTTAATTATAATCGTCATGCTATGTTGTTCATAGGGTAGGTAGAGAGCACCAAACACCAAATATCCCTGTTGTTATAGACTTTTTTGTTTGTTATAGGCTTTGTTTGCCACATTAATTGCTCTTGTTGTATTATGTATCTAATGATTTGAATTCACTATTAGAAGATTGACAATTAATTTAGGATTTGCGTTGAATATTTAAGAATAAAGTCAATTTTGTAATGCTATATTTAACATTCGGTGCTCTCTGCCTACCCCATAAGGAAACTGGCGTGAATAAAATTTATTTTAGAAATTTCACATTTTTATTCCAACTCTAAGAAATAAGATCTCTTTGCGTCCTTTTTCAGGTCTAGATAGATGATTTTAGTTGCAGCGGAACTCCTCTAGTCTGTATACGCTAACTGTTAAGAGAAAGGCGACGCAAAAGCGTAACAAGGCTTATCATATCCCAGCAGAGCGCGCAACGCTCCCAGCAACGCGACCATTACATTTAATGTCTTCTACAAATATTTATTACTTACATCTTTATTATACATCACATCACGCCTGTAACCTCGAACAGGTAAGCAGAGAAGTGTCGTACACTCCCACATTACATCAGTTATTTACATCGCACTATGAAATGGGTGGTGAACCTATTGCCACACACCAGGCACATTCAGACTCCGAGCCACTAGTAGAAAATGTAATGTAGAAAAATCTGATACTGTGTTACTCAGCGTAATTTGAACCCTGGACCTCTCGATCGGCAGTCGCGCATGCAACCAATATGACTACCGCGACATTCATTATTATTAATGTTATTATAATTGAGATTCAGAAGTCTTACAAAACGGCGTTGCGTGTATGAAAAGAGTAAAGAATATACAAGAAGCACGCCTGAGCCTATTGCCATACACTGAGCACAGACCCGGACTCCTAGTTACAACTAAGAATTTAGATAGAACTCAGTATTAGCTTACCCGGGAAACAAACGAAGTATCTCTCGCTCAGCCGTCAACTACTCAGCCAACAAGATAGTTGCTCGCTCAACGAGGCTGTCGACTATAGCATTACATTTTTATATATGTATATAAATGTTAATAATACTTACCCACAGTGTGATTCACAGCTCAAATGTATGCTCACTAAAATATTATAAAAAAAATATGTATAAAAATTGTAAATAAATATTGTATTTTTGGTAGAGACCTATGCAAATAAATAAAGCATCTAAAAGTATATATTTAAAAGGAGACTAAATAAAAAAAAAATACAAAAATACTAATAAACATATCTGGCGTGATGTAATGATGGTTACATTGTTTAAAGAAAAAAAGGTTTATAATATGTATGTACCTACATAACTTGTAATCTCCACTTCATACAAATGGTTGTCTGTCTGACACAGTTGCAATTTCATTAAAATAAAACTTACCAATTGAAAATGTAACTAAAAATAATACATTCACTCCCATATTGTTCTGTCTTGTATTTTTTATATCAACAATAATATAAAAGCGCAATAATACATTTTCAAACATACATCACATATAAACGTACAGTTCGCAAAAAAAAGTAATCCAACAACAAGCAATAAAATGTTAAGCGATAAACTATTGAAATGAAAAACGTGCAAAATTTTATGGCTATTTATTCATAAATAAATCTGACTCTACTGAAGGCAGTTTTTTTTAACATCGACAATTTGGGAACTCTTTTTTTATATTAGCACTAAACACTTTAAAGCCTTCGTAAAACTGTGGTAGTACCAAACGCAGGAGGTATTCAGGGTACAGGAATTCATGGCCTTCAGTTAATTCCATGGTGTAAGAGTAGGGGATGCCGACTGCTCCAAAGGCAAAGTCGTCACTGCCACCAGCTGCCGGGTACCATTGACCTGCGCTCATCACTCTAAAAGGTCTTCCACCAGCAGCCTCAACAGCAGCAGCCACCTTTCGTGCTAAAGTGTCCAACTTCTTCCACTCTTTTGGTAAGAAGTCACCCGTATAGCCCCAGGGGTAGACTAGGTATTGACCGTACGAATGGAGGGACACATACAGTTTTATTCTTTTCGCATTACTCATCATAATGCTCCGGACCATCTGTGTTTCTGGTTCGGAGAAGGGCTTAGGGCCCGCGTACGTTTCACGATCGCAGGGGTTTTTGGACACTCCGCTGACTGCCCACTTGAATCCATAATTTCTGTTGCCATCTACACCGTAACATTCAAACGACGCAGTCTTAGATCTAGTCTTCCG
This sequence comes from Mimoniades ocyalus, assembly GCA_018245615.1. NCBI lineage: Eukaryota > Metazoa > Arthropoda > Insecta > Lepidoptera > Hesperiidae > Mimoniades > Mimoniades ocyalus. Next base: position 10,783 of record DWDV01002144.1, read on the forward strand.
CCACATTCGATTCTACAAAAAGTTTAGTTCAATAAGTTGATAATCACATTAATATTGCCTTCAGTTAATACTTAATGTTAACTAAAATATAGATGAACATGAACAATTTCTTACATTGATGTAACACAATAAAAAAATCAACACCAGTTACAATTGATTAAATCATGATCTAACTAACTGAATTAACAATTTTTAACAATACTTTGTATTGATTTTGTACATATTGGATTGAGCCATTTAAGCTTTTTTTAATTAAACAATTATATGGATAAAATTAACGTCTAAGCTCTAGCTTACGGATTTGCTTTCCCGCGTGAACTCGTAACCGTCGGGGTTGACGACTGGTAGTATGTACCAGTCCACACCAGCCAGTTCCTTCTTCCTCGCCTCGGGGTCGTTGACCAGCCGGTGGATCAGGTACAGCGCCATGGCTGGCGCCACCCACTCGCGGGCGTGAATACCTGACATTGCAATCCAACAGTGTCATACAACACGACATCGTTCGTTATAACTTGACAACTTCTCATATATCACGTGATACTGTATTTCAATACTACTTTAAATATAGCTCATGCAAATTACACCTTTATTGGAGATTTGAAATGAATATAAGGAATCCAACGAAAATGCATAAAGATAGATGTACGTAGAAGAGGTTAGGACACTATAATACATTCAAAAAAAAAGTAAAAAAAATAATATTACCACAGTGTAGAATATTGCAGTCCAATTACAAATTATAAAAATTTATACACTTGAAAAACTAATTTCAATGGCCTAATTAATTCAATTCAGGTCGTCAACTATACTAATGAATAATCTCAAAGGTAACTGTTTTTCAAAACAAAAAAAAAGCTATTGTCTGTATTACCTCAAAGTTAATATACAATTCGCGATTTTTATATTACGTTCATTACAATTTCTTTATTTTAACATCGGGCAAAGTTTGTAAAGCGACTTTTTTGGTTTTTTTACCTGAAATGGTTTCTTGTTGTGTTTATTTCGTTATAATTGGAATTTAAGTTTATAAACGGAAACCGACAAGGTACAGAATTCTATGGGCACGTTATTGAAAGCAAAATTGGAACAACAAAGCAAAGAAATATATTTACTGTAGATACAATGTTTTTTTACAGAATTAACATATCTGACTGCCTCGTTGGTCGTGTTTGTTGCAAGTGCGACTGCCGATCGGGAGGTCCCGGGTTCGATTCCCGGGTCGAA
>DWDV01002145.1:0-12005 GCA_018245615.1 Mimoniades ocyalus
ATTCGCGCGAAACGTTTCGCGGCGAATTCGCCCCTTCTGGACAAGGTCTAAGGCAAACAAACACACTTTATAGACAAGGCAGAAGAAAGAATTTAACTCAAATAAGTTCATTTTCCATTATGTTTCATGTAGTATGCAATATAATTTGTATGTATAAATATGTTGTTTCCTCCATATGGCTATTTAATCATATTAATCTATAATGCCTTACTGCTGAAGTTTGAAGAGTTCACCAATTGTAATGGAATTAGTGGCAAGTGCAAAGGTATTACTGGCTGAAGGAGGATATTATCACATACTCCAAAGAATCCAATAAGGATTCTATTCTATCTAACATTATAATGTGAAAATTATACGACAATCAGCTTTAGTGTTATCACAAATAAATATAGCTTTACGTAGAATACGGACTGTGTCGCCGGTCAAGTGGTTACTGACGCCACTGCCGATCTGGGGACTTGGATTCGGAACCCGGGGCTAATACTAATGAGTTTTTGTCCCTTAGAATTTTTGGCAAAAATTTCTCGTAGTGGAGCAGAATCCGGATTTGCTACTACTGTACTCACAATGGGCTCACCCCGTATTCCATTGTGGGACTTAAATAGAACTGGTGGAAGGTGGGAGTATCTTACACTCAACTGCCTACCCCTTCGGGGATAACAGGCGTCGAGTTACGTTAGCATAGCTGTCATTCATATCACAAACATCATTATTATTATTGTCATCAACCCCAGTATGGTTTTAATATGGACACGGGTCCAGTTATAAAGCGAGAAAGTTCTTACAGCAATGCCTAGATTTTTAACATAGCTTTGTACCATACCTACCTCCCATTATTGTTTATACTCCATAATTAAAATGATAAAAGCGAAGTAAATGAGTCCATGTCAACTTCAAAATTGTATTTTGTTAAAAAAAATTATACAAATAATTTAAAGCATTTCTCATCTCTGTAAATACAGAAATTATAGATGTAACACCTGGTGCTCTCTGCCTAGGCCGGAAAGGGCTTGGCGTGGTGATATAATAATAACGTGTCATAGGCAGGGTTACACAAAGGACAGTCCTGTAGACATAAGCTGGCTCCGCAGCGACGCCGAGAAGCTGGACGTGCCCGACGACAGCTACAGTGCCTACACCATCGCCTTCGGCATCAGAAACTGTACGCATATAGAGAAGGTGAGAGATTCAGCAGCATTGTAGCTGTAGGCGGCAGGAAAAGGCGTCCGGACGCTCTTTTGGGGAGGATAGTGATGATGGGCTTCAAGATTTTTTAAATATGTTGTATAGAAGTCTTGCAAGTGCACTTTCAAGGGACTCCCTTATTTACTTTTCACAATTTATTACGTCTTGCTTATGACACACGACCGTCTCTAACCGACGAGGCTTGCCGTGTGCAAAAGATGGTTAAGTTACTTGTTTGTTAAATGGGTGTGATTACAATATTATTATTATCTGCCTCGTCGGTGGAGTGGCTGCAAGCGCGAGTGCCGAGGCCTGGATCGGACCGTACGGGCAGTGTTTCTGGGTTTAATTGCAGACTCGGGATCCGTGTTCAGCGTGTGGTATCACGCACACACCTTAATCCATAGTGGGAAATGTACCGAGCGAATGTTAAGAGTGTATGTATTACACTTTCGGGTAATTACGGGCATGTTGTTATGTTACACATTATTTCTACATATATTTCACAATGTTTACCTAAATGGTAAGTATTAAAAATTATCCCATATATGACTTTTAATGTCCCGTAGGTCCTAGAGGAGGCGTACAGGGCGTTAATGCCGGGCGGCCGCTTCGCGTGTCTGGAGTTCGGCCAGCTCCCCGACGGCGCCTTGCAGTGGTATGGCGCCACGATATACTAAAAGCTACTCTGCGTCAAGCGTATACCTACCCTTTTAAATAGCAATAATCTAGTTGTGGTTCGGACAAAAATAGTCGCTAGTCCCAAGAACATGAAGATAACATATCTTTCACTTCGCGTTATGAAAATTCAAATATTAGGAAGTTAATGCTTTCACTCCAAATTCCGAAATTGAGTTTTGTCCTGATATCCTCCTGATCCTGATAAGTTTTCAGGTTCTAGGAAGCTGTTCTATTTTTATAATGATATCCTTTTGTGTAAAACTTTAACAACTTTGAACCGGTGGACCCTAAAATATTATAAATTTCAACTCTGGTTCGATTTTAGTAATTTCGAATGAAATTAAAAAAAATATATTTAAAGTGATTTTTGAAAGTGTCAAACGATCTATTTGAACAATTGGCTCTTAAAACAAAACACATCGAACATCACCAATTTTATCGAAATAGATTGATTAGTTCGATATGAATTGTTGCCAAAAATTTCGTTGTGTTTATGAAAATAACTTTAAAATGATTTATCTAATCGATTTAATGCAGAGGGACTTAGTTCTTGCACTGAAAAATCTGCGTCGAAAACGCCAATTTAATATAAATCATGAGTTTGAGAAATATGTATCATTGAGGATCGTTTCACCAAGGTATTTTTTTATGTGGACGACAGGTGTGCAATAGAGATATTTGGCACTCTGTTCCTTTTGTCTACTCCGCAAGGGACTTGGCGAAAAGATATGTATGTATGTATTTTTATTATCCACCTCATACGTGTAGCAAGAAAACGGGGAGGTCCATGAAGGAATGGCCTGCATGGACCTGTTTTCCATCCAAATCCACTATCAGAGGAGATAATGCTGATCTCTACATGTCTCTATAATAATAAAATTATTTTTCAGATTTTTTACATCCTTACATTGTTAGTGTTTTCATTCCCGCGACTAGCTCTCCCGACACTGCCTTTCGATGGAGGAGTCCCGCCCGCCAGCAATTACCAACTTGCAGGATGCTGTTGCCGCTAATGCGCAAGCTCGCAGGATTGCGTGGAATCCATTCGATCTAATATATAATTTATAGGTGTGATGCAGCTGGAAATATTTTTAACGTCATTGAGTGTTACAGGATATACGACCAGTACTCGTTCCAAGTGATTCCAGTAATGGGTCAACTAATCGCCGGCCAGTGGAAACCTTATCAATACCTCGTTGAAAGCATCAGACAATTCCCGGACCAGGTACAATTTGTATATGTAATATTTATATTATTCTGTATTCAGTTGACGATATATAGGAAGGATATACGGAGAAAAAAATACATTATTTCTTTCTTTCGACAGGAAAAGTTCAAATCAATGATCGAAAATGCTGGCTTCAGACAAGTCACCTACGAAAATCTTACATTTGGCACCGTCGCCATTCATTCCGGGTTCAAAATATAAAAGTTTTGTAACTACCTAGCAATCTCGATGATTCGATAGTGTTTGTAGCACCCTAAGGTTATTTATTTTTAAGATAAAATTGAACAAATAAAAGACTCATGATAATTTTTTCAGCGGAATTTATTAAGTCCATCAAATTGTTGCTTTGGAATGCAGATCCAGTACCTAAATTACATTTCACACGTTACAACTATTAATAGTCAAAAACACTATCAACCGTATATCATTACAATTTAAATTATTATACAATTTATCGATTTATACTCTTCCTTAATAGTACACTGCAGTGACATGATGGAGACACAAGTGTTTAGATCGTCGTTGCACAGTATACATGTGTGTGTCTGTGTGTGAGCGTGTGTGTGCGCGCGCGCGCCGCGGCGGCGAGTAACGACTAGTCGTACTCCCGCCGTAGCGTGCACTCAACTTGAAACGGTTACTTGGCGATATATTTCAAAATCATACCCAAAGATCCTCGGAGTGATCCAGAGATCCGCGCCTCCGGTCCGGTCCGATCCGGTACGATCCGAGCCGGAACGTTAATGCAAAAGAGCGTGGATAAATCCTCCCGCGTCCGCAGATCCTTCGGTACGATCCCAATGTCCTAGCGATCCGAGTGATCCCACGGATCCCTCCTACTGAGCCCGTCCACATCCTGATCCTACGGCATCCTCATCCTGATCCCGACTCACACGTCCAGCCAAGCATATCCAATGATCCAACGATCCAATCCACAGTGGATGAAACAAAAGAAAAAAGCTTTAGTTATACATTCAGTGTTCGACGAGCGTTGGACACGCCCGTCGGTGAGTCAAGTCACACACGATATTGCAGTATTTCTAAACATAGGATAGGAGAATCGGCGCGGGCCAACCGCGAACTTCCAAACCCATAAATATTTTAATGTCTATATGTGTGACACAGGTTCCACTTAAACTAATTACATACTACTGTTACATTGCAAAATATTTATGGATTATATTGTCTAGTAATTAGTATTGCTGATGTCGCCGATAGCAGGATAAGTAACTTCCGAGCCGGCCGTAGGTAAATCTCCATACGTTTTATTATAAACATTTCAAGCATACTTTTCATTAAAATTTGGTTTAGATTGCATATTTTCTTTCCATGCTGTATTAAGTTAAATGTTAGGGAACACGTGTCGTGCTATATTTAATGAGGATGATAGCGAATACATGTGTTAAACCGTACACAATACATTGAAGTCCACATACTTTTGGCAAAGTTTGTTCAACATATTTCATTACCAGGTTTTCTTGAGCTAAGCGGGAGTTTTTAAAAAAGGTCACAGGTGAATTAAATCTTTAACGATTATTATTGGTTTCGTTTAGAGGATCACTAACTTATCGATCCCATATGCGGCCTAAATCTTAAGAACTGTCTCGTCGACGACAGGAAAACAATTGTAATGTATGAATCAAGATTAATGGGGCAGTTTGGTGACGATGTGACGTGTTCCCTAGCATTCCGTAGCATGCACCGGAGCGTGCATGGAGAGCTACCTAGGCGAGCGCCGCCGCCGCCGCCGCGCCGCCAGCTGCAGATAAACATCAGCCTCACTCAACTGGACCATTACTTATGCACCCGCAGCGCTGACACCTCCTCGCTTGCTGCGAGCTCTGACCTCGGCCCATCAGTATCACGAAACGGCTTACTTATTGTGGACTTCTCATCTTTCGGCGTTTTTACCGCGCCAATCGAATGCCAAGTCTCTTTGTATGGTGTCCATGAGCTACCAGCCCGATGCCGGCCGTAGTCATCGCAAAATTTTTAGTACTAAATTAAAATTTATACTCATTATTGAGGAGGAAGATGACAATGCAAACATTATAAATTTCTTTCTTATCGTTTTACTAACCAAATATTTAGTTTGTTTACTTCATTTATACATATAAACGGTACAATTTTAATCGAATAAATCTAACATTAAATATAGGTAATCCCATTATACCTTAAGGTGAAGATACCTTTCGGATACTCAATGTAAAAGTATAAATAATGTATAATTCGTACGTATAGGTTCTCCATTGGTTGGACTCAGGCTCACTTTCCATACACTGAGGCCATTCTGTATTGAGAAACGTCAAACAAATCCAGATAACAAGAAAAGGCGAGTCATTTGGATTTGTATAAAGATGTTCAGCGGTGTCCACAATAGGCTATTTGACAACATTGAAAATATGCTACGAATTGTAATTATCCTATTATATAAAAATGTAAAAAAGCGTATTTTATTAAATTTTGAGAAAGTAATTTTTTTGTAAAAAAAGAAAGTACAATATTTTTGAAATTTAATCAACAACAGGAACATCCTGTGATTGGTTGTTACTTTTGTGACGTCACACGCAAGTAAATACTACAGATTGTTGTACGTTTTTCTTTTTTACCATCCATTTTTGCGCTATTTCTAAAATGATTTCCTAATATTTTGACATAAAATTTAGTATCTAAGAGTTCTATGTTTATTTTTGATTTGAAAATGATAAGAAATTTTATGAAAGCTAATAGCAGTAACCTATCTAAAATAAACGCCTTTAAGATTGCACTTTTCTCCAAAAACAATGCAGATTTCTGTGTTGCAGAACTCAAAAACGCAAAAACAACAAGGTAATAACTCAATTTTTTTTTTAAATTCACACTAACCTTTTCGAATGACTATTCAGAAACGTTTTAGAAAAATCTCATTTCTAGAAAATAAACAAAATAAACACCTCAAAAATAAACATAAAATGTCTTGGTTATATAGGTCTGCAATTAGATTCATTTAAATAGTAATATGGCTGCTTCAATAGCCAAATCGATTAACTCCATTCTATGAATCTTACTAAATTTTAATATGAAAGCACTTGATTAGCTCCTAACTGCACTTATTCGTCAGATCAAAGATGCGTTTACAATAGTCGTATTTTTGAATTTTAAATTGAAAAGAATTTTACGTAACAACATAACATCACGCATGTCATCCCCGAAGAGATAGGCAGAGGAATGTAGAACACTCCTACGTTTCACCAGTTACTTTTACGTCCCACTATGGAATAGGTGGTACGAGCCCTATTGCCATGCACCGGGCATATATCCAGACTCCGAGCCACTACTAGAAAATCTAAATTAGAAAATTTAGTAGTGCCCGACCCGAAAATCGAACCCAGGACCTCCCGTTCGACAGTCGCACTTGCAACCAACACGACAAACGAGGCAGTCATTTAAAATTTTAAAAGAAATTTAAAAAACAATATTTTGTCATTTTTCTCAATTGCATGTTTTATGGAGTTAATCGATTTGGTATCTGATGCATCAATATAAAATATTAAAGTAATATTTGTGTACTTACATCAAAGTGATCTTTATACATTAAGGCATTTGAATGAGGTAGAATGCACTTTGAATTTCTTTGTGCTAATTCTAACCACTTTTTTCATCTTTTTGAGTCTGTTGGAACAGAAACAAATTTATTTTTGTGGACTTTTAATAGACGTATTTGCACTACATACCATTTGTAGGCCATTTTATACAATAAAACAGTCGAAATCTCAGTAGGTACCACTACAGCTGTACTGCTATTTACTTGCTTGTGACGTCACACTCGTCATATGATCGACGCCATTACAGAAACATTAATAGCGGGATTTTGGGTATTTAAACTTTAGGCTATTGTTTTGATTGAAAATACGGCATATACTTAAGAAATATTAATGCAGTGTGCTTTTAATGTGACGAAAGAATAATTTTAACCAATTTTCCAATGTTAGTCAAATACCCTTATCTGTGATTAGGCAAGTAAGCTTTAGCTTTTAAATACATTGTACTATGTAATAATGTACAAGCGAATAAGACATTGAATCATAAATCCGAGCATTTCCTTCACATTAATGAACATCAGTGACATACATTTTAATTTTAGTAAAAAGGGTGTTATAAAATTATAAAAATTCAAATCATTATTTTAAACAAAGGATGTATGGTAAGCAGATTAAGGTTATATAGTTGTAGTGTGAATGGTAAGCAGTTTAAGGATCTATGGTCGTAAGTGTAATTTTAAATGAACTAAGTTTTGTATCTGTATAAGTTGTTCCAATGTCGACTTTTAAACTGAGTTTATATTTGTATTCAATGACACTTTCACAGAGGCCATTACATTGGTTATTGCACAACAACAACAACAATTGCATTGGTGAAATGGCACAACAATTCTTCATACATACAGGGTGTTGGGCAGAACGTTGAACATACGTTAACGGGGGGTAGCGGGGTTGGTCTGCTACTAACCGACGCAAAAAAAAATTCTATGTCCCATGATTGTATTTTTAATGAAATTTTTTTAATATTTCGAAATTTTATCATTTTCATATACTTAAACCACTTTAAAAAAAAAAAATTATGAACATATCTAGAAAACCCTTTTTTTATAAGAATTTTAACATTTTCTAGTTCTTTTGTTAAATTATTATTTGTTGCAGGTTATTATAAGAAACAAAGTAGTGGGCCCTCAAGCATAAAAATAGAGGTTAAATAAAATTAAAAGCTCAAGTTTACGCTGCATTATAAAAAAATGGAAATTGGTAAGCGTCTTCTGATTTTTTTGAAACATTTCTAAGGTATAAGCTTTCTAACGGTATGTAAATTGTTTTAATATGTTTTTCGTAACTAAAGATATTAGCTGTTAAATACCTAGCCCAACCATATCAACGAAGTTCTACTAGTGTGGAAAGTTAATTGTTTTACGAAACTTATCAATACAAAAGTTAAATTCAAATATAATTTATTCAAAATTGGTTCATTACAACACTTTTTGCACGTCTAAATGAAACTACCACCGCTTAAGAAAATGCCTTACTATGGAGAAGAAGCGGCGAAAGAAACTCCATAGGTGTGTGCTTCTGCATCTTTTTAAAATAAGCACTTATGTTATGATGTAAATTATTAAGCCTTAGAACTATAGCAACTCATTTCCAAACGTCTATGTCTTGTATGTAATCTGCAATTGAGTAATAGGCTTTTTGTCATAATCGAAGCTTAACGAATTTCTTGAATTTACAAACTGACAAAGAAATATTAATAAAGATAATTATGTTTATTATTGCATCAAGGGGTTGTCTGAATTTTATCACAGCTCGCACATCGTCAGTGTGCCTCAGCCCACTGCTGGACATAGGCCTCCCCTGAGGGGTTTCAATCCGTAATCTTAATGTTGGGCATGCGAGTTGTGGGTTCACAGCTCATTGTTTTTAAATTTAAAACTCATGCAAATTCGCTTTGCTGTTCGTTTATCTAATGTAATGATTTAATGGTATTTAAATTCGTTGTTATGTCTCACAAACAAAAGAAGCTTGAGCGTTGCAAATATTTCCAAGTATAAGAGATTTGGGTGAGCTTTTGCAATAAACAAGCGCAGTGAAAATATACACGTTACATCTGTTGACCAGTTCCTAATGAAATGCTAAAAAAAGAGTCGATGTCGGCATCATTCGCTTCAGGTTATTCTTAAATTATACACGGGGTACTTTGTTTCTGTACGAGCTAATTTAAAGCAAATACTTTAAATACATACATTGTAAAATTCATCTTGCGTTATTATAAAAGAGCTGGGATTCGTAGATATTGTTTCTGTGAATGTTATCTGATTTTTGACGTCTTTTAAGTACATTATTCTCGAAGAAATTGAGAAATATTTCATAAAGCAACAAAAAAGTATGTTTTTTAAGATAAGCAGAACCCAAATTAATGTATTTATTATTATTAACAAAACACGTACATAGTTGCTTCACGTAATACCTGTGGCAATATAGCAAAAGAACAATAAGACATGAGATTTGGAATTGTATTCCAATATCGTATTTGTTTTTTTGAATATTTTACTGCTATGTTAGTAAGATAAGGTAAGATAAGATAAGGTAGCCAAGATAAGGTCCTAGGTTCGAACCCGGAGTCGGGTATTATTAGATTTTCCTAAATTAAAATTCCTAGTAGTAGCTTGGAGTCTCGATTAGTGCCCGGTGTATGGTACCAGGTTTACCATCTATTCCTTAATCGGACTCATAACGTAACAGGTAAGAGTACTATACTACTTCGTCTACCTCGTGGGGGAAATACGGATTTGATATTACGTTATGTTGAGGATATTTCGTAGAGTTCTTCTTGAAAATGTATCTGTTGGAGAGGACGTGTGAGAATGGCCAGTGAGTTTCGACCTACTTCTCTTTGGACCGCCGCCAACGCGGGCAGAAATATACAGCGAGACCGCCGCTCTACGTCAAGGTGACATTGTTTTCCTCGAAGCTCAGCTAAATCAATAAAGTGATTCAAATATTTTCATACCACCCGAACAACGGGTGCAATCATAGTTTCAACACGAGATGTTTTGTAGAAATATCGAAGTTTCCAGTCGAAAATGGATACATTATCTGCTGAATCAGTATTCGGTCTGGAAGAAAATGTTTCCATAATGTTGGTTTAATGTATTTCAGTTATGTGTAATTTGCTCACTTTTATCACGATCTGTAAAATGCGAATAGAGTTTCCTTTTGAGGTTTTTCCGGAGCACTATAGCGTGAGGCTCTTCAAGACAAACGCACTTCCTTCTGAAATGATGCAAATTTTAATTTAAATGTTCATAAGCGACTGGAACCACTACCACCGGGCGATCACTAACCATTTAATATAAAAAAGTTATCTATTTTTATGAACAGTTGATTGATGTGCTTTAGAAGTTCAGTAAGCTTTAATTTAATGTACGAGTATAATGTATACTATGTATGTTACATGCATCAACATGTTTCTAATTTCTACCCATTATAGGTACCTGTCTTACGTCATAATATTTTAATTGTCTAGTTTTCCCAAAAATTGTAATGTTAAGACATACTTACTACGATCGGGAAAGGACTTTATTTATTTATAAGTTTATCTCAACCATGAAATATGCTAATGGTTACCAAGATACAGGATCATACAATAGTAAGAATATTAGAGTTATAAAGACCAGAAGGAAAACAGATCTTCTAAACGTAACATGACACCTGTAATGCCCGAAGAGGTAGGCATAAGAGTGTATACCACACACCGGGCACAAATCAGACTCCGAGCCACAACTAGCAATTTTAAATAGAAATTCTAAGCAAAAAAAATCCAATAGTTACCTGAGCCGGTTTTTAAACCCAGGGCCTCTAGATCGGCAGTTGCGCTTGAAATCATTCGACCAACGACACAGTATTATAATAATAAAATTAAAAATATTGTATCAGATTCAGATATCAGATTGTAATAAAAAAAGTAATTGATTTTTTAGAAATCCTACAAAGTGAATCGCGATATAAGCAGTATTGATGACAAAAGAAAACTAGTTTGTTAACAAAATGTTCTTGTTGCTTCTAAATCCCTCGGTTTTATCCTACGCATGTCTTCTGATTTTAAACCAATAAAAACAGTTAAAATCCTATACTGTTCCTACGTTAGAAGCCACCTTGAGTATGCATCCCAGATTTGGAACCCTTTATACAACATCTACATTACACGAATTGAACGCATTCAAAAGCGCTTCTTGTCCTACCTCCAAGAGAAGGCCTATTTGCAGATCTAGTTTAGTTGTTAAATATTGGGAATGGCTCGGTTGATTGTCCAGAGTTGTTGGAGCGTATATGTGTGAGCGTACCCTATAGTTCCTTCAGAAGACCCTGCTCACTGTATATACCTACAGCCCGAACCAACTATTGTCGAAACTGTTTCCAGTCTCGTGCGAGCAAGTTTTTCAACGAACTCTCTGTAAATGCAGGATTTTTAATGAAATGCATTTTTTTGACATCTAATATCGTGTCTGTCTGAGTCGTAATATTAGTAAGAGTTTATATTAGTAGAAGATCAGTGCTGAGTCCAAAAAAGTTAAGCAGGTGCGTTGGCGATATATCCCTGGCATCGCGCAGATAACGGCTTGTAATACTGCCTTAACTCGTAAAAACGTACCGTTCATTTGAGAGACTGACCATAGGGTTGCTCGTAAGGAAATTATAGACTGTTTAACCGTTGTGATTTATGATCCTACGTTACCAATTGAGGTGGAAATGGACGCAAGCTCTATCGTTTACGGGGCCGTGCTACTGCAGGTTCATGAGGGTGGTTACAAAAGAGTGGTTGGTTACTATGGTAAGATGACCGAAGGAGCTGAAAAGTGGGTCGATGGTGGGTATACCTCAAGGATTTTGATTTCGCCTTGAGACTACCAGAAAGTCTCGCAAAAGTCGCACGCTGACTACTTGAGTTGTAATCTGGTCGAAGCCACTGTACTGGGCACGGATTATTTAGACTTCGGATGAGGAGACCCGGTCTCTCATCCAACGACTCAGCAATGGCCAACCAGGATGTGAACCGGGGGAGAAAGCCTCCCCTTAATTTCAAAGGTAACTGTTTAGTTTTTGTTAAGGACAATGAGGATGCTGGACTCCAGTATACTTGGGCTGTACCGTGTGACGAGGATTCTGCCGTACGGACGTTATGAGCTGCAGCTTCTGGCTGACTCCTTTTTTTTACGTCAGGAAAATGCTTTATGCATCCCACCGAACTCGGGGGAGCCCAATGGGTATGTGCGACTAATGGAAAGACCCAAACTACCCACTCAAAACCTGACGATGTGCCACTCTGGCATTACGGGTGGGCCGCGAGAACTGTACGTTCGCACGACTTTCGCGACCCACCCACC
>DWDV01002146.1:0-11999 GCA_018245615.1 Mimoniades ocyalus
AAATGTGTCCTTATGAGTAAGGCTGTCCTGGCTAAAAATCACTCTACTGACTAAGCATAAAAAAAATTATGCTTACTTGCTTACTGACTTACAGTAAAAACTTATTGGGCTAAAACACGCCTATTATGATTAACATCTAGTTTTTATCAAATGAGAACACGCAGAGGCTATAAAAAACGGTTCAACAAAAAATTACTATTAAAAAAATAGTCATTTTAGATTCCCGCTCAAACAAGCAACAGTGACATGTGTGCGACTCTTGAGATTGTTTACTCAAATAGTAAGCTTTAGAGCGGACTATCACTTGTCATAACTAACAAATGTTGAGATTTCACTTTTTCAGTCAAATATTAATAAAAATAAAGAGAATATGAATTTTTTTAAATAAATTAATGTGCCTTTATTTCTTTATTTTTTTTTATTTTTTTTATTTATTTATTGTTAATTAGAACGATTACAAAAACCCTTTACACCAATTAACACGAGATTTATCATAAACAATCAATAAAGCAAACATAGCATTTGAATAAAGGAGTCAATCTAAAAAACCAAGTTTCAGATGATAGTGACAATAATAGTAATAGTAAAAAAAATAACAGTAATTATGACAGCAATAATAGTAACTATAACTATATATATGAGAATAAATAAGGCAATTAAAGGATGGAAGACACATTGATATTTCAAGTGATACTAATAGCAGCAAGGATAATAATAAAAATAACAACAATTATGGTAAAAGTAAAAAATAACTATAAACATTGAAATAAATAAGTCACACAAAGTTTAGGAATACTCTGAGAATCTCAAGCATAGATTTAGGACCTTCTTCCATTCATCGACAAATAAATCAAAATCTGGAGAGGCGACTAAAAGAGCATTTAAACACGACAATGTGCGAGGAATGGGAGAGTTAGCGCGCGCCACGGTGCGGCAGAAAGGTACAGCAAATAAGTCGTGCCTCCGGCATCGACGATAGTTGTCCGGGATGTGGAAACGAACCAACTCGTTATGAAAATCAGGTGCATCGATCAAGCCTCTGATGATTTTGCAAGCAGTTACCAACTGGTGGTTCGCTCTCCGGGTCTTGAGTGAGTTGAAACTGAGGCATCCCAGAAGGTATGCTGTCGGATACATAAATGGGTAAAGACCACATTTACGTTTGTAGAGGGCCCTTAGAAATGCTTTTTGGACTTTTTCTAGTAGAAGCTCATAAGATAGTAATATATGTGAACTGAACAACTGAATTTCTTGTTCCTTACAATTCGAAAGTATATAGTAGAAAACAACAGTATAAATTATATGTTTGTGCATTGATCTGACCTTACTATGGTGCATTATAAGTCAAGAGTTAGTAATAAGTGAAGCTCTGCATGAACTCAAATATATAGAAGAAATCATGTAGTAAGAAGAGGATTCTATTTATTTCTACTTTGCACAGTGAGAACTTTCCCTATCCCAGCCAGCTGGTTACTATGGTGTTTTCCTCTAAAAGAATTTAATATCTTCCACGGGAATTAGACGGTAGATGGAAAATATATGTTTTCACAGATTTATCTCTAAAGTCTTATGTAAATAGGTCGGATGACCGTAATACAGAAAGCTTTAGATGTGGTTATAAAACATTTAACTATTAGATCTCTGCTATTCATCAGAGAAATACAGTTTTATGCACCGACTCGATTTAAATATACATATATATGCATAATATTTTAATTTTAAGCTTTCATTATAAATCATATTTCAAAACTCTTGTAGTTTATTCCTTGGAAGTTATTGTTTTTGAAATTTACCTTTATGGACCTTTCTGTGCAATGAATTACTATTGATTTTTTTATTTAAAATAGCCAATGGTGGGAACTCTTGAGTGGTTTCATCAGATTAGGATTTCTATATTTGAATTATTTTATCCAAAACAATAAAAATTTGATATAATAAATTATTCATATAATATCACTCGGTATTATGCTAATCATATAGAAATTACTTCAATTTTATTCATTTATTATACTTAGCAAAAAATAATCTTAGTTTTAGTTCGTATTCCTAATAACCTTTGTAATTGCCATATTAGTATAATTTTCTTAGGTTAAAAATACCTGCCATGACTTTTTTTTAACTAAATCTATGGCTAGAAGAAATTATTTCTTAATGTTGCCAACTTGCAACCGCCATATTGAATTTTGTTGTGCTTCGGTAGAAAACATTGTGAGCACGTGGATAGTTCGATTTTAAGATTGAGTGAAAATTATCAGTAAAATAGATCGGCTAAATTATCTTTTGCCTTTTGTCAGATATCCTTAAATATTTGTGAAAACATTCTTGGTGATTTATCAAAGTAAGTATACCAGAAATATCTGGTACCGGCAAGAAATTCCAGATTTGGATCACGGGTTCCGATCAAAACTAGAACACATTCACACACAAATACATGCCAGTACTACTGTTAATAATTGAGTAACAAAAGTAAAGATATCGATTATCATATAAATATAACAAGCTTTACACATATCTAAAATTGCGTAACCTTTCGTTTTATAATTTCATACATGCTTACGTGTTGCCTGTGAAGGTTTCCACACTGCTCGTGACCCTCACGAGCAACGTATTACGTTTGCGTGTTAAAAAACCAGAAGCACATGGTTATTGTGCTCAGAGCAAGGCTAAGAAGTGAGAAAGTAGTGTAGACGTGTCTGATTAATGTCACGTTGAGATTATTAGTCGTAGCGGCATTTAGAAAATACGTCGATTACTCGCGATAGTTCCGTATGGTGGTAAATTGTCGGTTTTCTAAAAGCAGCATATATTTAAAGTTTGAGAATATAATTAATTGTGTATACATAATAATTCATAAATAACGACAATGGTATTCACGGACGTGGTACGTATGCGGAACATGGTTCCGGCCTTATTTTTGTTGTGACTGAACACGTGATTTTTATTTAGTTACGTCTCTGTAAATAATAATCTCTATATTCTATTGAAATATATTTGGTATGCAATTCTATTGTCGTGTTGCTTTTGTGAGTTGTGTTTAACTTATCATATCTTTATTTATAACCTCGATTTTCCGTTGATAATAGTTGACCAAAATGAGGTTAATAAACATTCGAAAAGATTAAGGATTTAAGGAATTATTGGTATTTAGACACATGTCGAGAATATTAAGACCAGTTTAAGATAATGATTTTGAACATTGTTCTTTCTTATACCATTCAATGTGAATAATTCAGTCGGTGAAAGGAAATGGTATGGTTCAGTAATTTTAATTCAGATACAATTATGACCATCCATTGTATTAAAGTAATCAATTATGTAAAGTGGATAATTATTAAAGTGGATATTACACATAAGTATAAAAACATTTTTAACTTAATATTTTGATTTCTACATTTAATTTCAGACAAAAATTTGCAAATTGAATTTTAACCCATTTTTGTTGCAGTTTGTTTGTAAAAGTGGCTCATTGCAATGGCACCCTGTCGTCAATTGCTTATGTGGTCGGTGCCATCAATAGCAGTTCTGTTAGGTATTTTCTGGTTCAAGAAAAAAAGGGAATATGCAAAATCTGACCCAGGTGGAAGAGAAAAGATAAAAAGTTTAAAAGAAGAATTAGCTGAAGCCCTAAACGCTGAATTAGAAATTCAAAGAACTTCTCCCATTGGGAAAGTTGAACATTCTGTTATCAAATCAGCCCCCATTGACATTATACCAAGAGGGACTGGTTCCCAAAGATTGTCCCCATTAGAATTGACTGATGAGCAAGTAGATTTAGAAATTGAAAAAATTATCAAAAAGAAGTCCATAGAGAAGGAAAGAAAGATGTCTTACAGAATAGAGAATCTTATTCTAAACAATGATAACAAGGAACCATCATTTGTAAACAAAAACTTGCAATGCAATTTATTTTCACCACCAAAACCTGACAATAAAGTCAGTGATCAGAACATTCTCGTATGTTCATTAAATAGTGAAGAAGTTGTCAGTAACTTGATAGCAAGTGAAATTATACCAGCTGACAATGAACAAGACACACTTCAACGAGATAACATGAAACCTGACACTGCCATGTCTGAAGAGAACACTACAGAAGAGAGTGTTGCTGCTGACACTGAGGAGTTAAATGTTATAAATGATGTAGATAATGAAGCTAGTGAGAGTAGTGAAGCAAATAGTGGAGACAGATATTCTGTCTCACAGTCTATAAGAATATCAGAAAGGGATTCAGCAAATCATAGTCCAGTAGATCCTATGCTTGCAAGTCCTTCAATGTGTCACTTTTCTGACAATCATAGTGAGGTATGTATGAAGGTAGTTGACTACTAATTACAACCAAATTCATATTATTTATATCTATTTGATTTTGCTTATCTAATCTGCTATACTTTTATAGGGCTCTAGTGACAGTGGAAAAGGGTGCTCAGAAGCAGCGAGCCCACCTCCTGCAAATTTAAATATGGTCCCTTCTGAGACAGCTCTAAGAATACATCAATTTTTAATACCACAGACCTTGGTTGGTCTTCTCATAGGAAAATATGGTTCATTTGTTACTCAGATAAAAGCAAAGACTGGTGCAAATGTATATGTACGGAAGCACCCAGATTTTATCAAACAAAAAATTTGTGCAGTTGAAGGTAAATCCAGTTTGATTACTACATAAAATATGTATTGTGATTCAGTGTTGTAACTTGTATTTGTCATCTCGTTCACAGGTACTCAGAGTGAGATAGAGGCAGCTTTAGAATTGATCAAAGAGAAATTTCCAGAGAAAAGATTTCCAAATTTCACTATTAAAGAAATAAGTGCTGATTTATATCAAAGAATGTCTCCTTTAGTACCAGAATTTATTCAAGTGAGTATTTTTTTTATAGTTGCTTTAATTAATATTGGTGTTACATGGGATCATACAGAGAATCAGTTCAACATATTGTGTATGTATTGTTTCATTCTATGGTAGTCAATGTGAACTTTGCTATTACATTCTTTGGTTTAACTTTTTGCAATTAACATAATAAGTTTTCTCATTTTTAATTAAAATGACATTTATAGTTATCATGATTTACTTGTCTTCAAGAACTTTGATGTATTGTTAGTTTTGTATTTAATATTTCAGACAGTTTGGTTTAATTTAATATTTCAGTCAGTTTGGGTTTAAACTACTAAGGCTATTTCAGAATTAACATTGCATGTATAAATTAAATTCTATCTCTAAGGAGGTAAAATAGGAGTTGAAAGTTTTTATGAGAATTATTTTTTTGTTTTTTATTGTAACATCTAAAACTAGGTGATTATACAAAAGGCAGAGTTAATGCCTAGTGGCACTCTCAATTATGTCAGTTTTGAAGTAGACCCTCAAAGGAGGGTGAAGGTTAAAATAAGGGTTGAAAAATTATATGAAATTTCGTCAGTTTGGAAGTTATACATCTGAAATTTTCAATTTATGCTTTCAATAGGTAAAAATAATTTGTATTTATAGATTTTTGGAAATTCTACTCAGAAGGGAATAAAATAGAGGTAAAAAAATGTATAATATTTCATCAGTTTGGTCACCTGACATTTTAAATTTATGCTTTTGTTATGTATTGAAATATCAAACTCTATGTGAGCTAAGCCCCCATGCAAATGCTAGTTGTAAATGTAAGGGTTGTATTTTAGCGTATTGAATACAAAATTGTATTGATTTTGAATTGCATTTTACATTTGTAAATTTTTTTGTATTGTATTTTATATTTGTATTAATTTTTGTATTGCATTTTACCTGTGTATTAATTTTTATATTATATTGATCTATTTACATACATTAAAAAATAGGTTAAAAAATATGTGAAATGTAAGTTGAAAATATTATTCTTATCACCACACCAGGTCATCTACTGGTTAGGCAGAGACTACTAAGTGCCAAATATCCCTATCCTTACAGACCTGACATGCTTTGTCCAATTAAAAAAGAGTACATAATAATTATGTATATATTGTCATAAAAGAAAGAGCCATCATTTGTGTCTATATTAACATTATGTACTTGAGTACCCACATCACCATCTATTATTCTTACAGCTGGTTAGCCAATTTCTTGATTGATAACGAAAATTAATGCATTTCAAACTTGGACTACTTTGACGACAAAACCTTGCTCTTTAATCTTCAAAGCTGACTACTAACATTATCAGTTGCAGCTAGTGGAATCGGTCAACAATGACACGATAATGACGTGTTTGGTGAACGCGGGCCATTTCTTCCTGCAGCAGCCGCTTCACCCCACCTTCCCCTCACTGCACGCGCTGCACCGCCTCATGGCCGCCACATACCAGAATCCGGATGTTCCGTCCTTGCCGCGCCCAGTGAAAGGTGAGGTGTCGCAATCTGCCTTTTGAGTGGTTGTAACATGTTCATTACACTTTTTAAATTTACTGTTGAACATTCATTGTTCAATTATTGCAAAACTTTTAATTATAGGCACAACAATTTCATTATTTTGTTTATGTAGTATTGTTATTGCATTATTACTTTGTTGCACACTAACTTGTAAGTATTTATGAGAAAAGAAGAATTATGCAATTTTACTCCAGTTATATGTAGCTTTATATAGTAAATTTTCGTGAGCACCTCGAAACTTTTTTCTTTTGTATTCTTTGTTGTTTAGTCACACTTTCCTGTTTTTATGTGATTTTATAAGGTTTAGATTTGATGGTGTAGGTTGGTTATTTTCGTAACATCTATATGTCTCCTATTGTAGATATCAATTGACTGATAAAATATCCACTGTATGTGAAGTAGCTCCTGTTATCATATATGCTACAACATATATATATATAATAATAATTTATGATACTTTAACGTAACATGATGACGTAACGTAACTTCTCATGACGTTTAACGTAACTTCTCATGATATTCCTAAACATACCTTATTATTAATCAAGTATGTTGATAATATTTTTTTTACTGTCACTGAAACTATATATATATCGTTATATTATTGTCAAGGTTACCTGTAGAATTTAATATGATAAGAAATTCAATGCAATAAAAACCATTGTACATTTTTGAATATTTTTCACTGAATAGTTTTTGTTTGGCTGTAGCAAATCTGCTTTTTCACTATTATTCCAACCTGAACTTTGAAAAATGACTTGTGTAATTATTCTAAATGTTGGATATCAAAATAAATTCATAAATACCACTGAGTTACTTGTTATTGATATTGTATTAAATATGATAGTGCTATATTTATGTTTACATGACATACATAAACTACAGTGATATTAAACATCACTTGTAATACAATAGATGTATAAGAAAAATTGTTTAATTTAACAATGACCTCTTTTATTATGCTACTTTAAAATTTCGATGAAAATGTTTTAAAATACAATTGCTACAATAACTTATTTAACAGTTACAGAAAAAGATGAGTTTAAAATTGAACTGTAGGTTATAGTTTATTTATGAAATTTTGTAATACATTTTGAATTATTGTTACTGTTGGCAACTTAATATAAATTTCAGTTGTTCATTGGTTGTAGGTTTTGATTTTAACTGTTTCACAAATTTTGCATATCACATCTTTGCATCAATAGTGTATTGCCTTGAAAAGTACTATTTTACAAAGTTCATATTTTTCACTTATATAAATAATTTATCACTAAGCAATCATATTATACTGGGTAACTAATAAGTTTTTCTAAAATATGAGATCGACCTATTAACAAAAATGTAGATTGAGATATTAATTATGCAATAAAAAATATCGGTTTTTCATACTTGTCACATTGTTGAAGTAAAGAGAATGGATCCTTTTTCTAACAATGTAACTATTACTTTGGATGAAACATGAAAAATTAAAATTTGACTTCAACTTAAATAACATTGCTTTCACAGAAGTTTATGCAATAATGGCGACACAGATTATCGCAACGTACATAATCTGTTTTGTGTGTAACATAACAATTTTAACGTAATATGTAATAATGTTATTTCGAAAAAGTAGATATATTCTGTTGTCACAACTACAAAGAAAACCTGATCAAATTCCTACCTTATTTTTTTAGCTATGAAGAATTTTTTATAGGAATAATAATATCAGTAAAATGTAAATGATATATGTGGAGATTATGTACAGAAATCCTCTTTACTAGGGGATATCTATTTCTAACAGTGGACTGAGAGACTGATTATGTCATGATGTAGAGGATAAATTTTATTTAAAATGTTATCCACTGTCAAAAATAGTAAAATTTAACTTAACAAGGTGTTTTAGTTTTTTTTTTGTCAACAGAGGGATCCATCTGTGCTGCTCCTACAGAGAACAATTGGTATCGTGCACAAGTGATTTCAACATCTGAGGAGAATGACACATCTGTTGTGAAACTGGTTGACTTTGGAGGTTATCTTACAGTGGACAATGACCAGCTCAAACAGATTCGTCAAGATTTTATGACACTGCCCTTCCAGGCTACAGAAGCCCTGCTGGCTTTTGTAAAACCCGCAAATAATGGTTATTTTTGCTGTTATTTAGCCTTTTTTTCACTCTGCTTTTGCATAGTAAATTCTGTTATTGATATAATTATTATAAAATATGTAGTTGAATCCTTGAACTCTATTCTATATCTCGTTTTTTTTTTCTTAAACAATAAGGCGCATTTTAACACGAGTAGGTAATAATTTTCGAAACTATTTTCTCATTTTTAATTAACATGATGTGATCTGTTGGATCCAAATTTTTTTATGCAGAATACAATCGTTAAATGTTTGGTACTAATACATATTTTTGTTTATAATAATTATTATTAATGACTCATTTTTCAGTACAGAACAACAAACGTTCTTAGATTAACATCAATTATATATAAATATATTATGACTCTCCCTGACCAAGAACGTAATATTGGTCTAAATTTATCTTGGAAGGTTTTAATAGACCTTTAATTAGGAGAACAATAATAATCTATAATTTAAAACAGAAATTGTTATTAAACCTGCTTTAATAAGTACTCAATTGTAATAATGGCTTTGATGGTCTGGAACATAAGCTGTAAATATTTATGTGTGTGTGTGTGTCGTCACAGAGGAGGAGTGGAGCGGCGAGGCGCTGCGCATCATGGCAGGGCTGACGGCGGGCCAACTGCTGCACGCGCAGGTCGCCGGCTACGACGAGGCGGGCCTGCCGCTCGTGCACCTCTACCTCACCTTGCACCCGCAGGTCAGCCTTATGTCACATACACACTGACATGCATATCAACCGGTCGTAGTCTACTGTTTGACATACACCTCCTCTAAGAGAATGTTGCCCATAATCCCTTGCACCGCTTACGCTGCTGCTGCTGCCAGGCATTTCACTATACCTAGGTAGGCTGCGTTTTATAGGGATTACCTATTGCCTACTAGATTAATAATTTAAGTAAATTGGAACATCATTGAAATTGTGTTTGGTACTTTTCAGCAAGTGATATTCCTAAATCGAGAGCTGGTGGACCGCGGGCTAGCGGAGTGGGACGTGCCTGCCGACTCGTGAGCGGCGCCCCTAACGCCCTCTACTTGTAACGTTCACTTTACTATCGATGACAACTGATAATATGGGATTGCATTTCGATCCGCTCTCGAATTCTCACAACATCCGCACCCTGTGCTAGAGAAAGAAAAGCATTCTTACATTATGAGTTGCATATTTTTCGTTTGTAGTCTCTTTTGCGTTCATTTAGCAAAGTGGCACTTATAGCTAATAAAAATTGCCGTTTCGGGATCTCTCAATTATATCCATGGATCATTATACCGGATATTGAAGACTTACTTTTGTGGTATATGTTCTATGGTGACTTGTTTGGTACAAGAACTTATTTTTTAAGTGCTTTATACACTGACATGCACTTTGGTTATAACGTAAAAAATTGTGTAACCATAGCGCGGTTTCTATTTTACTGTTGACTCTTTTCGTGTTTCAACTCCCACAACATAAACATACAATAGTTGCTTTATAAATTACTTTGGGTCAGATAAATTAAGTGTCTTAGATAATTTTATGGTTTAATTATTTTGTTCTTGCGTTACTTACTCCTGGATGTCATAATAATGTACTTGCAACTGCAGTCATTATGAAGTCTGTATGTTAGTCAGGATGCTCATTATAATAGAGAACAATATTGTGTGACATTACTGCCGTTTGCATTTTGTTGTTAATTTATTAATTGGAGCACAAATTTTGTTACCTTTATTTACTTTTTGTTTTATTCCAATGTTGGTTGCATGATCATGTACACTGTTTTTGTTTGTTGTGCTTATACTGTGGCAGTTTCGTCCTATGAAAGTGCCTTCAATACGAATTTTGTATCAAAATCCCCACAAGGTTGATTTAATAACTCATAATTCACACGTAGAAATAGATCATGCAAACTATTCATACCTCCATTGCGCTTCAGTGATTTTAGTGCCTGTTATTGCAATAAATTCATAAAGACAATAGAATATATACTGGCAGACATATTTTTTCGCTAATTATTAAGAATATGGACTGTTATTATAATTATATAGTGTTATTGTAAATTACATGTGTAAAATATTAAAGTACAACATGTGGTTGCTTGTAGTGATAGAGGATGTTCTGAAGTAGATATAAAACGACTTTATATTTTATTACGGCTACAATGATAATACAGTTAACAACAGTGTTCCTCTTTTGAAATGTTCATAACTGCATTTTTTATTATTTCTTCCTTAAATGTTCATTATCAAGTTTTTCAGTGCCTCACAGGAGCTCAGGGTACAATAATTTAGTTATAAAATAGTCCTGATATTGTTTCATACTTGTTATTTTCTATTGTAACTAGCAGAAATTCTCAGAACGACTTTTTATAATGTTGCGAAATTCTTTGTTGTTGATAAAAAAATTAAGTTGTAATGAGCATGTCCGATTCCTGACTTTTAGTCTATTGTATAATGTACATACTAGAAAGTTTAAGTAGACTATAAAAACAATTTAAAAAAATTGTGTTCGTAAAATAAATTCAGTATTTAAATGTTGAAATTTACGTGTTCGTTTTAGTTGATATGTATGCATATTGCGTAGTGTGAACTTTGTAAGCTATGACCTTTCTTTGTAGTTTTAGAGGCGTTATTTGCTCACTAGTTACTACATGTATTATTATGAGGTATCCGATGGACATTGTTCATTTCCAGAGTTCACTCACATGTGACACTTGTATAAGTATGCAAACCTTAGTATGATAAATATGTTTGGCTGGCTCTCAGTTTGCATTTTGTTATCGTCCCTACTGTATATAAACTAATATATTTGTGTTTAAATCAATAAATTATCGTTAAAAAAAATGTTATTTTTTCTCTATTAAAAAATATCCATATTCCATTTCTCCATATTTTTAAGGTTACACGTGGTGGTGGTATAAATTGGTGTTACTACGCCCAATTCACATGGTAATTTAAGTCAATGCATAACGGTTAACAATTGTTTACTGTGAAGTGCACAGCCACTTTGCTACCCACTGAGCAGGTGCAAAGCCTTTTTAAGTTGTTTCAGGCACACTTCAACGCGGCCTCTTGTTGATTATTTATTACTTGTTGCTACAAGCTGTGGCTGTGTATACATTTTTTATTATTGCATCATCACGTGAGATCCCTTATTAGATACAGACAGGGCGGATCCAGGGTGGGGGGGGTCCATAAAAACGTAAAAACAAGACGTGAAAGGAAAATTGATTTTGTTATTTAAGGTAGGTATTTTTAAGTACTGTGGGGGGATACAATGTTACACTGCACATATCTCCGTCCTTGTCTTGTATGGTGTTGGTATACAAGTTTGTCTAGCTCACAAGCAGCTATCTTTAAACAATTGTCTTCGCCGCATTTTGTACCGCACTTAAAAAATAATAAACAAAAAAGGTTTTTATAATAATATTAATAATTTTTAATTCAAGTATCAAAAACTCATGTTTGTTAGTATTACAAACTTATACCCTAGTATACCTTAGTATTAAACCTAACTAACT
>DWDV01002147.1:0-11996 GCA_018245615.1 Mimoniades ocyalus
TAGGTGGTGAGCCTATTGCCATATACCGGGCACATATCCAGACTCCGAGCTACTACGAGAAAATCTAAATTAGAAAATTTAGTAGTGCCCGACCCGGGAATCGAACCCAGGACCTCCCATTCGGCCGTCGCACTTGCAACCGACACGACCAATCGTATATATTCATAAACTATTACACCATCAATCATAAACTATTAAATAATTAATCTGGTCGAGTTTCGCTGTACCTACATTTATATGAGAATTTGGCGGTGTATTGTGAATCGTAAAGAAATCTGATATACTTTTGAAAATAGCGGTGAAGACCATTGCAGAAAACTCATTAAAAAATAAATCTGACATCTAACCAACAATTTGTTTGCAGTGCTGGAATGATGGGCGAGGGCCTGCTGACGCTGACGTATGGCAAGCACCACGCCTGCATCCTGAACGAGGTGGGCGCGGCGTGGCGCGGCGCCAGGTACTCCGACCTGGTGCTGGTTTGCGACGACGCCGTGCCGCTGGCCGCGCACCGCATCGTCATGGCGGCTGCCAGTCCGCTTATCAGGCGAGTGCATCAAACACCATCATCTACTGCTTCATCGTTCCGCAGTCAGACACAGACACTTTAAGCAAAAAAGTTAATATACACACGATACACAATTAGCATTAAGCAATTCAACGGCAGAGTTACGATTTTTGATGAAGGAATTAATATTTGAGAAGTGCCAAAAAAGCGGACGATTATGTAAATGGCTTACCTTGGTGGTGATTTAATTTAATCAGTATAACAAGATCTTTATCAGAATCAAATTAAAAAGGGGTCTTTATTATTCTGCACAATAACGAATTGTGAAGGAAAATAACATCACAACAAAACAAGGATGTTTAAATGTAATATTTCTTAAATTTCAGGAAAATACTCGATGATACGCCCTCGGTCGAAAATCCAGTCACAATTCACATGTCAGGTATAAGCAGCACCTTAATGAAGCATCTCCTTGTCTTCCTGTACAGCGGTCAAGCCTATATTGAGGTTAGTATTTTCAAAAGTATTTCATTAATAGTTTATCAAACTAAACTGAACTAAAGATTTAATTTAATAACTTACCTGAATTAAATGTATCATAATTTTCTATTAACATGTTATCCCCATATTTCAGTCTGGCGAAATTGACGACATGCAAGAACTATTTGAACTCCTAGAAATAAAGTCAGACGTATGGAAATCTACAAAGGAACGTCAGCAAGCAGAAGAACGTAACAGATCGTGCGAGAGAAAAGCAAAGAATCTAAAAACGGATATTAACAGTAACGAAAGCAGTAAACACGATATTCCATCAGGATCGTCACATTCAGAGAGCGATAGAGTTACGCCCGGCGCAAGTTACAGCAAGGACAAGGACCAAGGGGAATCAGAATCGTTAAGTATAAAAAAAGAAAATATGTCAACGAGCAGTAATGATGAGAGGGAAGATGAAGACCATGATGGAGATAGAGACAAAGAATGTGGCCGGTTAACATCAAGGCGGCGGAGTTCCTCCAATCCAGTCAATTTATCTCTTGCAAGAAACGAGAACACTGGCAGTGAACACGATGACTCACAAGACTTGGACGTCGAAACAGTTGCAGCAAAGGTAATATTTGCAGATATACTTTATTATATTATACTGAAAGAGAAGTACACTCGTCTATCTTAACCACGTTAGATACTGGTTGAAGGGCAAGTGAGAAGTTTTCGAAACCAATGTGCATATTATTTATTTATGTTTATAAACTATATAATCTGTAGCAATACCATAGGTCATATGAAATAACATAATTAATATGAATACTTTTTACTACGCAATAACATGCCTATAATCCCCGAAGGGGTAGGTTGAAGAGTGTAAGTACACTCTCACATTTCACATGTTACGTGTAGGTACGTCTGACTATGGAATGGTGGGTGAACCTATTGGCTTATACCAGGCGCAATCCCAGACTCCAAGTCTCTACTATATAGAAATTTCAACTAGATAATCTAAGTTAGGTCCTAACTTTGAAAAATCCTATAGTACACGACCCGAAATTTGAACTCAGGACCTTTCTATGGACAGTAGCGTTTAAAGCTAGAACAACGCGTCAGTCAATTTTATTAAATCTACAATAATAAAAATGTTGTCTTTATTAATTTTCTTTTCCGCATTTTACAGAATATTGGAAGAAGACGATCTACATCATCCAGTCAAGAGGATCCACCACCAGAAACAGTATACCGAAGACAACTATTAAGTGACCGTTTAGGTAGAGGTATAGACAGGCCTAAAAGGA
Source organism: Mimoniades ocyalus (assembly GCA_018245615.1). Classification (NCBI taxonomy): domain Eukaryota; kingdom Metazoa; phylum Arthropoda; class Insecta; order Lepidoptera; family Hesperiidae; genus Mimoniades; species Mimoniades ocyalus. The sequence continues at coordinate 2,293 of DWDV01002147.1, forward strand.
AATCACATTATCTTGAAGCGGAAATTGACCCCAGAGCCGTTAAATTAGAAGACTACGCACATCTTAAACCGCCCGATCAAGACATCATGTCGCTCGTACAGACATCGCCAGAAAATTACGTTGTCACACCGCATCGGAAAAGAAGACCCGGATTTCACAATTCACCATCACAAAATCCACCTTTTGTACCTTTCACTCCCGGTTACTTAGAGGAGATACATTTACGGTACGGACAAGGCACAGCATTGGCTGGAGTGGCTGGTGCTAGGCTTGGCCCCTTACATCCCTTAAGTACGTCAGCACCACCATTTTTACCAGAAAGAAGTGCTACACCACCAGCTACAGGTCACGATGAGGCTCTTAAATATCGACCACCAAGCGCAGGGTCGTGGGGCCCGTGGCTATGTCAACCACAAATGGGTGGCGATGAGCCACCGTCAACGGAACATGAACAGGGTTCCAGCAAACAGGCACCGGTTCGTGAATACCGCTGCGAGTACTGTGGCAAACAATTCGGTATGTCGTGGAATCTCAAAACGCATCTTCGGGTCCATACAGGAGAGAAACCATTCGCGTGTCGGCTCTGCGTCGCTATGTTCAAACAAAAAGCCCACTTGCTTAAACATCTATGTTCGGTGCATCGCAACGTCATATCCTCGAGTGAAAATGACGGTCGAACGAACACGCCGGGTCGGTTCAACTGCTGTTTCTGCCAACTTACGTTTGAAGCGTTACCGGAACTAATTAGACATCTTTCAGGACCGCACAATAGCTTACTTCTCAGCAAAAACCTGCACGAATGACGTCCGCCCATGTGACGCGGGCGCACGCGTACCATTGGACGTTGAAACTTCTCCTCTCGGTCAGAGAGTTCAATTGTGATATGTGTTTAAAAGGTTATAATGATAAGTGATTAGTTTTAAGAGGAATGATATCGCAGAGCGATACTCATGGTGAAGCATTCGCAGGAGAAGATTGCTGCGGGTGTGACGTTATTGACTAATTTAAAAAAAATCATATTTGCCGAATGGGTCCAAATTGTTATAATTTGTTTAAAAATTATAATCCGGGACCAATACCTTCCGAGATAGTATTTATTTGAGAGTTGTATTTCATTAGTAAATATTATTTAAAGCCACCGACACATTAAATCCTTAAGAATAGAAAATAGACAATATTGTCAAAGAAAAGTTGCGAAGCTTGTACAGCCTTTACGTCACATGAACTACCTCCTAATTTAAATCAGTGTTTTCATGAATCTACCGGTGACGTGGCAATACATTGCATTGACTTATGTACACTAGGCACTTAAGGTGTACCGTCAGTGTTTCTAGTCAGAATTGGAACTTAAAGCTTAGACAAATCATTGAGTTGTTCATTCACTCCGTCGTTATCTACCAACACTTTTGTATCAAACATTCATGGTGCTTCATTTGTATATTGTCTTATATTTCTTAAAGATTTCATATTTATCCCTAATAACTATAAATATCGTCTAATGCTATTTAAATTTTGTACGAGCACAATATAATTATAATTTAAATATTTATGTACCCTTTGTCACTACAGTTCCAATGAGTGCAATCTGATCTGACTTTAGATTTCGCAGCTTTTCAAAGACACGTAAAATCTCAATATTAGATTATAACATGTATGTATGTAACTTCTAAAGTAAATATAAAAATGTGTTCGTAATATATTATCTTTTAATCCTTCAGTTCGTTCGTGCCGAACATATTTGCGATGTGGATGAGCACCAAAGATTTGTAAAGCATGAAAGATGTTTTGGTGTATACAATTAAGAGAAATTATAGGGACCTGAAATGATTTTGATTTGTTAAACTTAAAGTATGTAGGTACCAATTTAATAATCTCACGACTGTAATTAATAACTGATATCTTTTCTCTAACCACTTCCGTAATTCCACTGCGAGCTGTTTTAGAGTCTTTCTATTTTTTTTAATATTTTACTACTTTAGTATTAATGTAAACGTTATCAGGCATTATTATCGAGTGGATATGTTATCAATATTGTACTTCGATTGAAGTTTCAAGATTTTTGAGCGCATGATCATGGCCAGTTATTTTTAAACTGTTATTTTAGTTAAAATTGAACGTTAAATTTCGTTCAATTTTACGTTGGCTACGTTCGTAGTCGTCTTCCGCAATTTAATTTTAAATACGATTCGTCGCGCACAGTCGAATCCCGTAAACAGTAAAGATGTAATTAGCATGTCTTAATACTCATTTTGTACCGATTAAAATATTATTAATGTCGTTCGCAATAGAAAATTTTCGTTTTTTTTTGTTTTATATGTCACACGTGTTATCAATGCAGAATGTGTCTGTAATTTAATAAAAACCTAAAGTTACCAGCGAGTTGTTCAAAACTTAGTGTAATATTGACAAAATTGTCGCAATCGCTTTAATGATATCTTTCGAACGTTACCTATCGTTATACCTGATTTTTGTTTGTTTTATTTTTGTGGTTTTTTTTATGTAGCGTCGTGTATTGACGTATTTTGTAATTGGGGAACAACTTAATCTTAAGCATTGTGATTTCATCGTATCCTTAGATAATATCTATGTGATAAAAGTTTTTTTTTGTTATTGTAATAAGGCGCAACGAAAACGCAGTCTTCCATCGCGTTTTCCAGGTTTTCGAACTTTTTTTTACTTGTAAATAGGTGTTAGGCTAAGTGGACACCGCACGACAGAAACGTCCAAATGAAAAAATATATATATAAATACTTTCGCTGCCAATTAATACGTAAAACGTAAACTCGAACAAAAGCGTAGATGTTAGGGACTTAGCCCACCACTAACGAGTAGCGATTGCGAAACAAGAAACAAACACGACTGTAACAATTACTTTAACCCTATAAGTCACCAATAGCTTTAATAGTCATGCGCGCACTGTACAACGATTACATTACAAATGGAACGAGCTAATTAGAGCACTTTAATATTGTTACCAACATTACTCATAACGTTATTCTTTAACAATAAACAACTCACTGCCCACCAGTAATTATACTCAATTTGATATTCAAAGCGTTTGAGCAAAGCCTACGCCTAAACTTCATTCACTGCCCTTTTCATAATGAATATGTACATATATTATTGTTTCGCATTTTAGCTCGTTACCGGTGGGGGACAGTTAGTGAAATCCTTTTCGAAATACTTCCTTAGTACATAAGATCAGTTGTGATATTCCAAGCGGAGAGCCGGGGTTGCCTTAAGCGTAAAATTATAATTCGTAATGCGACACTCAATTCCTATTATTTCATACTTCCATGTGTTTTTTCGTCGGTTTTGTTACATATATATGTAATATACAAGCATATACAGATTAACAGCGTGCATGTGTAAACTTTTGGTAAATGGCATTATATAAAGTAGTATTGCTTTTTGCAATATTACGAATAAAACATATCTCAAGTGTTCGTTGATGAGACATAGACAGTAAAAATAGACGTAGGCAGTAAATAAAACTTGTAAAATACAGTAGGGGGTAGTCTTTCAGAACAATTTTTCACATGGAACTAGTGCAAAAAGAAAAGAAATCTGTTGGAAGTAGTCCGAAACAGCCGAAATAAGTTTTAGAAAGAGAATTTCGCGTCTTACTGTACTTGTATGAAAGAATAAGAAAATGAAACTTATATCATGTATTACAAATTGTATGACTACCTTGGAATCGTTTTTAAACTAATAGTTATTGTATTAAAAATCGATAAGTACTAGATTGAATAAAAAAACTTACAATCACGCCTGTAATCCCCAAAGAGTTTTCAACAGTTACGTTTACGTCCCGCTATGTAATAGGTGGTTAGCCTATTGCCAATACTCGCTTTTAACTTCACAATATTGAATATACGTTATATACTTATTAAATGTGTATTGCTAATAATGACATAACGATTTACAAAATTTGGTGACGTAATTGACACACTTTTGTAAATCACAATTAATAAGTATTTATAAACCGCCTCGGCACTAGGCTGCGACTATTGGAGTGGTCAAATTGAGACTCAAACAGAGGCAATGTATTCAATTCTCTCATATTTGCCAAAATTAAAACTCAAGGCGCTAATCGGCTTAAGCTAGGTAGAAAGAACACTGAAGAACTGTTATAAAATAACAATGTTACTAAGTAGGTATGTGTATGTATTCGGAATTTAATAATTAGATGCGAAATCATTCCGATCCGAACAAACCGTACGAAGAAACACAAGGACAATCTGTCTGTCTGTCGAATCGAAATATTTTCTGTATAAATCATGACGTTTTTAAGGATAAATGTAAATATTTAGTTTTATAAGTTTTAATGAAAAAAAAAGCTTAACTTAACCTTGTTGAACTTGAATATTGATTTTTCTCTGTTAAATGTAAATTAAATGTACTTGATAAGTTTTCACTTTGTGTACAATTTTTTTTCGTCATGTAGATATTGTTTAGATGATTAACATTCTGTAAAAAAATGTGTTCTTATCGTAGTAAATTAAATAATGAGAATATTTTAGTTACACACGCCGTTCTTGTTTATTTTTCAACATCATCATTGTACATCCCACATGACGCCACATAAATGATGCTGGGAGTAACTTGTTTTTTAATCTTACCATGAGTTTCTCAAAATACAAACACACAATAAGGATATTACTTTTTGCAATTGGTTCAAATTACCCTGATATATTTTTGACATGATTTAGAGGAAGACAATCAATTTCAATTGAAGTAGCTTAATTGAGTAGATCTTATCTAATAATATTAGTTTTATTTGACCATGGATTGATCTGATACTATAAATTAGCTTGGAACTTTTTCTCCGCTGCGTCACCCGCGTATTGCGTGCGTCACCCTGAGTATGATGAGCAATCCCTCACGCTGGCCAAGTGCAGGCGCGTAAACTTCACACACCTTCTAGAACACCATGGAAGCCAACGACCTTATACTGTTTTCTTTCACCGTTACCGAATTTTTTGGTAAAAAGGTGTGCTCCAGAGCTTATTTTTAATGTAGCCTCTCCCACCCATGGATATCTAAGAAGGACTTCAGAAAAGATTAAACATATAGAACTGTTAGGTTCAATTAAATATATTAGTATTAGTTTATGATATGAAACATCTCTAAATATGGTCACCTGATCCCAAATTATGCAGAGCGTATATTATGATAACGAGACGGCTTATAAAGTATATAAACTCGAATAAACATATACTCGTAATATATTAACTTATTCAAAAAACTTTCTTTACACTCAAACCCAAAAAAGCTCTTTACCTAATCACAGAAATATTTATCATGGGTGAGAATCGAACCCACGACCACCCGGGCCGTAGTCAGGTTCACTAAACACTTAACCAACGCACACGTTTGTAGATCTGTTAAGAGTATAACAAATGTAGTCAAGTGTGGAAGCGATCCGAGGTGCTAATCCAAGTTACTTGTACGTTTCATAACAAAACATTACGTGTAGCGTTACGCTTATGCGAAACCCTGTTATAGAATGAACCGCAGAACATTCCGAACCTTCGCGAAACTGCACGGATTTTGCTCAGTTTCATATATAATTTTACGAATCTCTACAAAAGTATTGTAATTAAGGTAAACGCGTTCAGTTTTTTAGAAGAGAATTACCTGCATAATGAAGTCAATAGAGCACTGATTTCGGTGAGTCGCGTGTGTTATATTAGGAATTTTTGGAATAATATTGCAATCAACGAACGATATAAATGTACTTAAAACTGCACAGATTTTGATGAGTTTCATAGAAAATATTACGAGTGTTTACCGAAATATTGTGATAAATATAAACGCGTACAGTGGTAGTAATACTGTTAAAGAATTACCTATATGTCGTTAAAGAACTTATTAATAGGATTACAGACTGAAGTTTCCTTTTGTCTTATTTCTCCCGGTCTTCTGCACCTAGGGGCGATAAAGGCGATGAAAAAGATATTTTATTTAAAGTTTTAAGTTTGACGTTTTTACGCTATTTAAACCAAAGCTGGTACAGGTTTTTGACATTTTAACAATTAAAAGTACGATACAGGCAACAAAATTTAAGCTTATATCTTAATAACTTACGTAAAATAACGTACCTATGTAATCCCCGACGAGGCAGGCATACATAACATAAATAAATATTTTCTTAACAATGCCGGTGCGTATCTCATTCCCGTGTGCGATTCCACCCCAGCATCGAACTGAGCAACGATATACCCACATGTAAACTACGCACATCTTTATATAAAGCATTATTTTCCTTTATTTGTCAAGTATTATAGACAGAGCTTACCTAATACAGGGCTTATTTGTCCATAAACCCAAGCTGGGCATGTGGATTAAATACAAGTGCATAATTGTTAGTTAAAGAATTCGAAAATCATTTAATATATGTACGAGTACATGCTTGTTAAGCAAACAATTGGTATCCAACATACGCTACTGGCTGGGACCAGCTTCACCGTCCCGATTAAAACGCACATATCTAGACGTCGCCATAAAAGTTTAAGAGCACTCGCATAAAGTAAACAGAATGCGGTCTTAAATAGTCCTGTACGTACACACGGGGTTAAAAATAGACGGGAGACATAGAGAATAAAAAGAGAGAGACAGTCGTAAGATGCCGTGGAACCGGTAAGGGGGCAGATGGCTCACATCTTTTTGCAACCTGTAGTTTCTCTGGGAACATTCCGAAAGTCAACTCGTGTGTTCACCACCACCGCTCCACGCTGGTAATTATGACCATAGCTGACATGTGTGTTCGTCATGTTCATTTTTTTTATCGATTTTATAACTGACTGCATCTGATTATTATTATATTTACGTCGTCACTACAAATATGGATTTTCGTAGTCAGAGAGTGCCGCGTGCCAAATATATTTAAATTTTATTCTGTTTCGTTAAAATAAATCAGATTGTTCTTTGAATTTTCATATTCGCTTTTATTGTTGATCCTACTGGTATTCTTAGCATCGTCATCCTATCTCGGCCCACTGCTGGACCCGGGCATAAAGCGCCATCTCGCGATGTCTGGTGTTCTCAGCTACACGAATTTTAAGAGCTATACGTATCTATCCATAGATAAATAATTAAGAGTGTCGTCTCAGAACCCTCACCTTCCAACTGCATCAAGAAGACGAGGGCGAATTGATTGATATACGTACTTATGTACATACTAAGCAAAGGCAATAAGTAAATTGTATCAATAAAATATATATAATAATTGCGTTATACAAATAATCAGCATTTTCATCAACGCAATCAACTCGTCTCAGTCCGCTGCCGGATGTAGGCCTCCTCCAATCAGCGTCACTGTACGCTGTCGTGTGGAATTTCTGCCCAAAACCCCCATGCTGGGCTAGCGTCTTGTGATCGCAATAGTGGGGTGAACAAATAACAGAACAGAATACAGCCATTTTAAAATGGACGCCACCTATTTTTAGATAGTCGAACAAACTGGACTTCCCACTGCTCGGGAGACGTGGTTCGTAAACGCTCAAAGTGGAAAACAAAAAAACAAAAACACATTTACACACACAAGTGCTAAGCCCGGCCTAACAAGGACCGTTGCAAAATTCATTACCTCAGTCTCCATAACTCTGGCTAGATAAGGTGGTCTAGTAGACGCGTTTGTCGGACCGGTTTGTGTTTCAGAGGGTTTAAAAGCGTGTGTCGGGACGTGGGACTTCATTCCCGCGCGCACATCTCCCAAGGCCTCTCCCGAAACCAATATGTGGCATTTCACCGTCCTCTTACTGATCGCGTCTGCGTCTGCGCAGATCCCGTCCCTGGGATGGTGTCCAGACTATCAGGTGAGCTCCAGTTTTGTTTTATATTTTTAGAAGTCAGATTTAATTTCGAATTTATGTTAATGTTGTAATGATACCCTGTGTATTTATACAGGAAGAACTATTTTGACTTTAAAATTCTAAATACTTATGAATCTTTTTGATATAATACTGCTTTTGTAATATACTTTGGGTACCAATAGAAATATTTAAAAAATACCTAAGGTCTTTGTGACTACATACAAAAGTTTAATATTCATATTGAATAAAGGCGGTTTAATGTAATATGATTAATTAGTAATTGGTACTTCGAAGTGTCCACATATTTACCTATATCAAACTAATTACTTATATTTGTTTCTATTTTATTACATAAAATAAAATATGCTATCGTCACCTAGGTCCCTCACGGGGTAGGCAGAGGGCTTCGAGTGTCAAATATATCTCTGTTCACAAACCTGACGTGTATTTCAACGTTCATTACTCTCTTCGGACACCCTCGCCGGCTTCGGAGACTTGGCTTCCCCATAGATCAATATCTGATCAATTTGGTCAACACAGATGAATCTTAAGAGCGACTCAGGTGATACAATCTTGAGATCGATCTTGAAATCCCTCTATTAATACGACCCTAAGTTTCACTCGATACCTGAATCTATTCACGCATTGTACATATTTTGACATTTTTTAATTTGCCATTACTTCTTTGTCCAAACCATCGGTACATGCCTTTTCTGAACAAACACAAAACAATATTATTAACTGTTTTTTTTCAAATTTGCAAATTATTATCTGGTAAAATCTCGGTTCGGGCAATATTGCATTTTTCTAACTTACATTTTCTAGTAGTAGCACTGCTAGAATGCTGCACTTCCTTGTCTACCCGTTCAATAACGTTATGTTGTCTGATTTGATCACATATTATAAAAAAAACAAATATTTCCTACAAATTGAACTGACCTATAGAAATTTAAATTAGACCAGAACGGACGCTGTCCGTGACCTCGCTAAACGTATCACATGACCTTAAGAGACTTACATAACCTGTGCAACGGTAGAGGCCGGTTGACGGTCGTTGACTCATGTGTTTTCGGACTCTACCATTCATAAGTGGTCCAGTTCGGTGCTTCAATTTATAAGCCCGCTTTATATTCCGCTAGGCAAGTTCTATGCACGATAGCGGCAAACTTAAAGATTAAAAAGTAAGAGTAAAAAATATTTGAAATTAAAAATTAATATAACGTAACATCACACCTGTAACCCCCGAAGAGTTAGGCAGAGGAGTGTAGTACACACCCACGTTTCTCCACCTACGTTTCCGTCCCAACACGGATTAGGTGGTGAGTCTTCTACTGTTAAGTACAATTTGATTATTAGAATTTCTCTCACATTATTACCACTTAAATTACAACTGGAAAAATCATATAATTCACATTTTAACGAACATTAACTTAATTTCAGCGATTTACCATACACTCATAGGATTTCTTGTAAATCTAGAACTAAAACGCCTTATTCTTACTTAGCCGTTATTGCTAAAATACTTGTTTTTAAAGCCCTTATAGCCTAAAGAACAGTCGTTACTTTTACGTTAGTAAAAATTCTTATTATTAATCACACTTCGGTAAGATGTGTCATCTAGAATATTTCTGTCTGTAAGCAGCCAATGGCTAACTTCAACATCAACCGATTCCTGGGCGACTGGTACGAGGCGGAGCGGTACTTCACGGTGAGCGAGCTGGGCAGCCGCTGCGTCACCACTAAATACATGAGCACGCCCGAAGGCAGGATCCTTGTCTCCAACGAAATCACAAACTCTTTGTAAGCATAGACAAATAGATAACTATAGTTTAAACCACATGAAAAGTATTATATTTTATATAGAAAGTTAAAGATAAAAATTGAACG
>DWDV01002148.1:0-11996 GCA_018245615.1 Mimoniades ocyalus
ACGTAATTAATACAGCCATTAACCAAGTTATATAAAACATTACTGGTGATTTAGGTCCAGGGTCCGGTGGAAGTAGCGGTGCATCGTCTCCTGCTTGGAGGTCACCATCTGCTGAAAGACGACGGCCTCCCGACATGCCAGTTGGTGTTAATATTAGGTATGACATGGCGTATTTACGTGGCAAAGTTTAGATTTTTCTTACCTCTTTTATTGATTTGGTTGGACTTACACCACTATCGTTAGAAATTTTATAAAAGTATTAATTAATAATTTTCAGAAACAACCCATTTCTTGAGAGGGAAGTTCAGAAATCGGCTAGTGCTTGCCAACTTTCTAGAAGAGATCAAACTTCTGCTGAAAAGCGATTAACTCCGACCACGCCGAGCATTGAAGGGGTCTTAAAGTCTCATAGTGCTAACGCTCTTCATCCTGAACACTCGAAAGAAATACAAACGACGGAGACAATCGTTGATAGCCAAGAAACAATTCAGCAAAGCACAGCGAGTACAGACACCATAGTGCCTGATCTCACGAAGAATCTCCCTGAAGTTCAATGTGGTTCTAGTTCCCCGTCCATGCACGTACCTATCTGGAGACAACCCTCTGAAACGACAGTTCTCAATTTTTCGCGTTTTATGTCCCAGAATTCTGGATTATTCGAAAGGTCTTTCTCAACAACAGATAACCCGATGCCATATACCGAAGCAAGTGAAGCTGTGGAAGCTAGACTTTCAGAAAGAGCCGTAAAAATACGACAAGCTAGAGAAAGATTTTTGTCATCGCCAACTCCCATGAGACGAGAGGGAACAAGTTCAGCGAGTGACTTAAGGCCAGGGGATAGGTACGTTTTCATAGTAGGGCGCTGATACAAAAACGTTTATTCTATATTTGTAAGTGATAACTTAGGGGACGTAGGACGCAACTCCTCTATAAAAAATATATGCGTTTTAACATTAACTATCACTTCAGGTATTCATTAAATATAACTGCAGGTAAAGAAATTAGTGCGGAAACCTGCACAGCGTAAATTTATTTATGATGCTCTGTAATTAGTATGCTGTCTACCAACCTGTCAATGGCCAGTGCGTTAGACTTTATCTTAACCTTAACCTTTTCATTATGAGAGTATACCTGTACGCAGAAAGGGAAATTGTAAAAATTGTCGCCAATTATGATAAAATATTAAATATATGCAATTTCGCTATGCTAATAATTAATGGAAATGGATATAAAAACAAACAAAAAATAAAATAAAATACATTAAACATGCAATTTTCGCATATATAATGAGATATTAATGAGTATCTTTAAACGTACCTACATTTGACCTTATCCTTATGGATAATTTATCATAATTTTATGGTAGCCGCTATTAGATAAAAATTTTCGTACTTTTCACTTGTGTTAAACGAAATTTTCGATCTAATTACTAAAATTAAATGCTCTTGGGAATATATATCTACTTCCTTTTCGCTACTTCACTTTGTTCTTGACGCTTTCATAATATTCAACTATTTTTAGATCAAGTCGTATCAGTTGTGAGAGTGATGTGGCTGAAGGTCAGGCTTCAGTCAGTGAAGAGCCAACCCTCGGTCGCAGTGCTTCTACGGGCATGGTGAACGTGGACAGAGAGTCTTGGCAACGAGTTACGGAAGGTAAAGTGACTTTTCAGTAAAAAGTAGCCTTTAATTGGCTATGGATACTGTATTACCTGTAGAGACAAAAATATCGCACTTCCAGAACATAAATCGAACAGCGAGTGGTATGCATTCTGATTCTGACCCCCACATCAGCCAGTATCTAACCAATTTAATCAAGATATGTGAGTCTAGAACTCGCTGGGTGTCCCTATAGCTCGGGACCAGAATACAAGCTACGGTATCTCCTGCCTGTCATGAGAAATACTCGCTGGGCACCTACATCCATTAAATTTCACATTGCACATCTATCACATCATTCGTTCATACGCCATTATTTTTACAATTCCGAACCATGGGATCATTATTTTGTTATAAAAATAAACCTCCCCAGGGTCTCGGCGGAGTCGTCCACGCTCTCGCTTCAGCCTGGCCCGCCTGGCGGCCAAGTTGCGGCGGAAGGAAGAGAGTGCGGTGTCCCGACTGTGCCGGCAAAGCCTTCTTGTGCAATTGAGAAATAAGCCTTAAATAAAACATGTAGCCTGTATTAGTTTGCTTTTCGCTTGATCGTTCCCTACGTATGAAACATATTTCAAATAGCGATTTGTTATTGCAATTCATGTACAACGTAAAATTATTACGATTGTGTTAGTTCTCATATGATTTGTGGGCTATTATTATTGTACTTGATTAAATTTACCATTAACATTCCATTAATCCAGCACTCAAAAAAACGATCTTGCAAATCCGCAAGTTTAAAATCATCGGTCCCGCGGATCTGCACGGTTTGCAAGAATGTACTATATTTTAGGTTCATTAGCCCACAAAATTATTATCTAAGTCTGTAAATGGAACGATAGAATTTCCTTAGAAGAAAGAAATAGTGTAATTAAATTTTGATCAGAAATAATTACAAAAATCTTAATTGTGTTATGTTAATTAAAGTTTAAAATTGTGAATTTATAGTGTTACAAAAAATATAAATAAAATCCGGACACTTGCTTCTGAAATTATTTTCGGAGTATACGAGTACATAAAGTGTTTAAAGTTTCATTTTTTACATTGGATCGTGTTCTGCTGCACGTGTAGCCAGCAGCTGGAAATGCGCGTTCAGATTCGATGCTCGTACTCGTAGGTGGAACTGACTTAACAAAGTTATAAGTTGCTTCCAGATACTTCCCTCTGTTTCTTCCACATTCAAAAAGAGTAATTTCTCGATTTATTATAAGAGTAAGTGATACCGTCGACTGCTGAGTAGTGAAGATACGTACTTCAATTTGATTCCCCCTATTATCGTAAATGCGTAAAATAAATTTATTCTTACAAATCTTGCAGATCCCGCACGTGTTATCCCGCATTTATAATCCCGCTAATTTAGATTCCCGCCAAACAGATTACGGATCATCATGATTACATTCCCTAATTCCAAATGTAAAAGATAACAATATAAACCTTTGAGTAATTTAAAGTATCAAATTGAGTATGAATAGAAGAAAGATATTCACTGCTCAACACAGACTTCAAAGCTGAGACACATTTTATAATGAGTTACAAGTAACTTGGCGATTATTAAATTAAATTAAGAATATGGTCTTTCCGCAACAGTTACCATAACTGCTAAACATTTTTTAGAAGTTGGGTACAGTAACCTATTTTAACATAACAAGTTAAACGTGGGATTACTATTCCCTTAGCTAACCCTTCAAAGAAAAACAAATTTGATGTTATGTAAACATATTTTATCGGTATATCTGTAAAAAAAAAATATACCTACACTATATACCGGCATGATAATAAGAGAAAAATAAAACAAGCCATGTGTTATATTTATTTTCAAATTTAATTTCCTTTTAATCTGTCAATACCGTAGTAACACGTCGTCCAGCACTTTCAAAACGTTTGGTAACAATAATTACCATATCAAAATGGGAAGTTGGAACTAATAATAATTTTATTATCAAAAACACTACAGTTCAGTAATTTATTAGTAATAATAATAATAAGACTCAAGAGAACACTTACAAATAATGTTAATGGGTAATTTGGTTGAGGTAGATTGAACATTTATTAACTAATTTATGATTTGTGGGAACATGACGATTGATTCAGATTTAATAGTAGTTTTAATCAATTAAATTTTCAATTTAATTTCATTAATCGAATAATTTTAAATCTGGCCTTTTCTACATTTTCTAACTGTAAATATAGTTTGTTAGTATAGACAATCAACAACCAATTTTATTAACATTATGTTAAAACTTTCCATTAATTCCGTTCGGCGAACGAGAGCGAATGAAGCGCCCGGTCAGTAACCGACTCATAGATAATATAATATTCTTACATTTATTTGTACATTTATAGTAAATAATCATGTCCCCACAACCCGTTTTGAAAAAAATCTTATAATTATTATTATCAAAAACGGAACATTTCGACTCACTGTTTCACTGTTTGCCTTTATGTAGTTTATCTTTTAAATACATATTTGAATACTTTATACAAGCACGTTGTTTTTTTATTTCATTACAATTTGGGAAACCTGGGTATTTCTATCAATCAGAAGTTTAAATTTGAAAAAGACAAAAAACGCATGGTTTGTTTAACGGACATTGAGGTTTTTTTGCCCTGTTATTATAATTAAATCACATACCACGACAATACTTAACAAATGTTTTAAGTCTGCTGAAATATTAGAAAGTCGATCTTTGTTTTGAACGCATCTACGGCTAATTTAATACGAGAGTAAAACAGTAAGATCGAAATATTCCTTAGCAATTTACAACTTCACAAAAGCTGGGCTCATGGCCGGTCTTGGGCCTCCATAAGTTATAATTATGTGTACACAACATCTTAACTACCCTCTCTATTCGGTGACAAGTACTTGCGAACGGCAAATGTATAATACAACAAAATTAAATAACAATACAGTTATATTATTATACATTGTGCTTAAAAAACGAGTCACATTGTCATTAGTATGACAACGTCAGTAATATATATCTACATCTTTGAGTATTTTCCAAATTGCCCAAATCAGTACATTCCTTAAATTTAGTTCACTGGTTACGCATAAGTAGAGTGAATGATAATAATTGGACAATAATTTCATATAGTAAAAAAAATTATTGATAATTAAATTTTTTTGTCCAGTTATGACTCGTTCGCAAATCCCTGTCAACATCGATCCAATCGCGTACCAAATAATAAAAAAGAAACAACATAACATATGCAAGATAAGGAGCAAACTAAAAAAAAACAGTTTCAAGAAAACTTTGGAGTTTTTCATAACTCATTCTGTCTCTTTCAACATTATGGTATATCCATAACTGTGAAAGAGACAACACCCATTTACAGATCCTGAAAAACTACTATAGGTACTTAAATAATAGAATTTGGACGCTTTATTCTCTAAGTACAAAATGCTGCATAACGTCAGCAAAATATAGACTTAACATACACTATAGTGAGAATTGCCTGAATTAACCACCATCTTGTTATGCAACTAAAACTAATTAATTATCAATAAATATAAAACATAAATCAATTTTAGATACAAACATACTGGTTGGTTAAATAAAATAAATTATGTTAATAAATATAATTATTTTTTCAATAACAGAGGACGGGAATGAAAGTAAAATTCATTCGTTTACTAAAAGTACGAGGGGTTACAAGATGGCGGTCGTAACAACATCATACAGAGTACAGTTTTATTCTTGGTGCATAAAATTTATAAACATTAAAATACTACACTATTGCTTTGTGATTACAGATTCTTATAATTATAATTATATTTTAAACATTACCATGACAACACTTTTAGGGTGTAGGTACTTTATCTGATTTTTAAACGAGAGTGGGCAATAAAATCATTTTCGTTCCTATTGTACGACAATATGACATCGGATATCTGCCTACTAAGTTAATTAAAAAAGGAATACAATAGACTCGTTTATTCAATTAGGTTTTAATTCTCGTAATTACTTGACTAATATAACTTAGAGTATTTTACAAGTCATAAGGGATAAATATCTTAAGCATTAATTAAATATGACCTAAACCTTTTAGTGTTCAAAGAAACAAGTGCAGTCCCTGACATTTCAATACTATTTTCGCTTTGCTTTAGATTTGAGCTTTGTATGTTTATTTCCCCTAAATGTGTTGCCACGTTCATAAACATCAAATATTTAAATAGATAAAAACAACATAAAATCTGGTATGAAAAACTATTGCAGCCAATATGGAATGTGTGGTTGTAACAAAGGTTGCTGTTCAACAATAAAAAATAATGGAATGAAATACCCGCTCAGTAACGAAGTATCAAATCAGAATCGCGGTTCATAGATGGCGCTGAATACAGTTTTATTTCTGAATTCCTGTATGCACAAACTATCAAAATTGCAAATTTTTATCTTAAACTTTAATTTCATAAATTACATACCGACTTAAATCCAATTGTATCTGAGCATATAACATAATAATAATGAGCAAACATGTAATCAGCGCCATCTTTCGCTCATAATAAAATTCACCAATCCTAGCCTCCTCGAACCATAATTATCATTTACAATTGTAAAAATCCAATAATTAATATTGCGAAATGAGATTCGAAATTATCTTCAGAGGCACGTATATCAGGCTTTTTTATTTTTTTCTCGAAGGACGGAAAAGCCAATGTAAAGGTGATTAAAAAAATCTGTACAATCAACACTATAACTTAGTATCAGTTATTGTAAATCTATTGTAAAAGGTACCCTAATATCTATTGCGTAAATTGATCCATATTTCCGTGTTCACAAGTGGTCCACCACTAAATCCATTATAATGTATTCATATATTTGATTTTTTTGTTATCTTGATTATTTTTATAAGAACAGGAACTGAACTACGAAACAGAGTTGCCAACTAACAAACACAAACCACTTATCCATTAGAATACTTTATAGTTTTTGACGTTATATCTCTCTTATCTCGTTGAATGATTACATTCTGGAATCGTATTGGTATTAGCTGCTCTGATTCCAGAAGCTACAGTTTATACGCAACACCATTTTGTAAGTTACCCACAAAATATATATTACCTACAATATTACGTGGCAAAATAGTGTGTATAATGTAATAGTGTATGTCATATGTCGTTAAAATTCCAAAATATTTACTTCAGCGCATCACTCCCTTTGCGCCATTTTAAAGAATCTGCAACTATTGTTAAATAGTATTGTACGAATACTATGTTCATATAAATGATATCAATCTCACAAGAATATGGATCAACGTACGCTAGTACAGTCAGCAACGATTTATTAAACAGTATATTTTGTACAGGTAACAGTGTAAACCGGTAAACTTTAAACTATTTCTTATTGAACTTTAATATTAACTCTCTCTCTCTCTCGCTCTATTTGTAACAAATTTTGAACGTCGTGTTGCTGACTATGCTAATAGTGTAATAATGCATTAGTGTTAATACTTATCTTTAAAAATTTACAAAAAATCATTGTACATCATTCAGGTATCTGTTATTGCGATGCGATCAACATTTTGGTTTCACATAAATAATTACAAAAGTCGTACAAAAAAAAGGGGTATTGTCAAAAACCAAATAAATCCAGTTACAATTTCCGAATTCACGTAATACAATACGATAATTTATAATAAATGTATTGTTAAAAATAAATATATATAACACAACCTCGAGTGAATGCAAATATGATCAATTAAATTCACATTATATTAAATTAGCGTCGAACGAAAACATACGCTGATACACTACTTCGTACGCACTATTAGTTCTACCGTATCTATACTTTGAACATTCACAGTTTAAAACACGCAATGACGTTGTCCTCAAAAACATTGTAGGTACCTACAAATTGCGACTTCAAAAACCCCCTTTAAAATTTCCTTTGAATGTACGCCTATTGAATATTTTTTACACTATATCTTTATTACATGTATATCGACTAAGCAACAATATCTATAATATAACATATTGTGAGAAACGATTACAACATATGCAGTAGGTGTATGCGATGTCTTAATTAAAATATAGTTCTTTTGGGACAACGTCGCAGTAGTTGATCATAGTTTTTGGCCGTAATTGGTCCATGGGACTAACATTATTTGCACATTATTGTTATCAACATCGTGTAATTATTTCAACATAATTATATAGACAACAGCGAAATTCTCTCACGCTATAACACTGCGATGTAAAGTAGAGTAATCTCTTTCGTTTTCTATTAGAACGTATTTATTATACTTATAATATTTTGTTTCTGTAAGGAAAAAAAAAACCACCATCTCAATATGTCGTGCCCTTGATGACAATCGAATCTTTAGACCCTGTGATAGAACCTAACGCCGAAGATAAAATTCTAGATTTTAAGATCTAACACTACACCTAAGTTAACTTAGTGTAATTGAAGTATCAGGTACATAGTCGGCGATTTTTCCTTTAATTTTATACTGAGTTTATTCGTCATATTCTATAATACATTATTCACAAGTCTATGAGCGTTTCAAAAAGTTAATCTGTGATATTTATGCAAATATAAATAAATAATTAATTGTTTCAAATTATATTAATATTTAAAGCATTCTCATTTATTTTTGTTTGAGTCGTAATAACTAAATAAACTGTACAGACAACGAAATAATAAAAATAAAATTGTGATGTACTTTGTCGCAGAATAAAATATTGTAAAAAGTATAAATATACGCCTTTCTGCATATAGAAAAACGTCACTGGTGCGCTCTAGCCTTAAAGTATTACTTACAATATAATTTTTTAACTTTCCAAAACACTCAGTCTATGTAATTACAACTTACAATTTATACATATAAATTGTACCGAGGTGCTTCGAAAACGAAAACAGAACATAAATAAAATTAAACGTACGCGATATAATGATTAGAGAAGCTAGTTAAGTGCCGATATCTACGATCAATGAAGGAGTCCGGGGGGAAAATTAAGTGGGAGTAGAAATTAATAGGAATTGTCTATCTTCTACTCGTTCACGTTGGGAAAAGAATTATCGTACGTTTTACTGCCAGGTCATATGGGTAAGTTCATTGGTGTCAAAAATATTATAATAATTTTAAAGTTTATACAACGTACTAAAATTACAGTGATATTATCTGTGTGGTCAATACAAAACACCTTTTTAACGGAGTGTAAAAGGGTTCGTTAATAAATTTAAGAGCTTCGCTTCAGAAAATGTCTTCTTCCGTGGACATGAACTGTAGAAGATTGTACATTAACAACAATATGACAACTAATAGAAGCGCTATTGTGAAGTGGTGAAGAGAGGTAAAAAAATTGAAACATGCATTAACGTCTTACGTCACTAAAATAAATAAATAAAAAAAAATACTAGTTAATCATGTGCCTTCACCTCGGAAACCACTCGATGGGCGTACTAAGAAATATTTCAAAACTTAACCAATCAAAGTTAAACTCGTAACATCTAAAGAGACTTACAACGAAGAAAATGAGGTAGATACAAATTGTGATATGGAATAACGAACGAGTCGAACGCAACTATAACTGAACCAATAATATCCGTTCTTCGGGGAAGGGTCCCTATAACGAGGATTTTAAACATTATACACGGGCATCACGAAGTTTCAATTGGTTTAAACACTTTGTCTATGACAAGTTATAAATTAATAATAATTATTCACAATAATTGTGACGTAATGTTTGTATCTGCAAAGTAAAACAAGAATCTATTTAATTATGACATGCTAAATTTAAATCGCTTGATTTATTAAATTACGTGCTTTTGCGTCGCATAACTTTTATTTCGAACTGCTGTCACTTATATCCATTAAGCCCATTGCGGTTCCAGTAGCGTGAGCAGGATAGATTGTACAATTAATTTGTTCCACTGCTAAATAGTCAGTATAATTCTGTTGTCAAACATTGATTTATTCGTCTAAAATGGCCAACTGTTTAGTAATTGCGTGGCAACATTTGAAAATAGAACAATATAAGAGCAAATTAAAAATTATTATCAATTGAAACTGTCGTGCGCACGTCCATAGACTTACATTTATGCATTAAAACGTATTCAACTTGCATTATATTATGTAATATTATTAATTGTAACGATAACGTTATATAACTATTTCAATGTACTTTACATAATATTCATAGTTCGTTGTTATTTTAATCTTTTAATAATATCAATTTCATACTTTACAATTTATCTTTAAACTATCTAAATGTTAGGTTCTTTTTTTTCTTAGGTTTTACATTTTTTTTGTAAAGGATCAATATTGTGTAGCGTCGAGTGTAAAACAGCGGTAAAAACGATAAAACGTAATATTAAATTGTATAAAAAATGTGCGTTCAATAAAATAGTAAGTGAAATCAAGGGCGTATCCGGTAATATGTATGGATGGGGCACAATTTGAACATTTAGAGTTTGCAAAAATGTATAGATATTCTAGATCTTAGATGAAAATAGCTTTGTTTATTATTAAAATTGATTAAAATGTATAATTTATTTAAATTTATATAGACACTGCCCCACCGTGGCCACGCCCATGAGTGGAATACACAAACTGCCACGAACAATAAGTATATTATAGTTTTGGAATGTAAAATAAAGGTAACAGATAGCATCTGAGGCTTAGAACTGTACGAGAAAAAAAAATAAACACTTTATAACATCGATAAATATTAATGTTATGTACATATGAATCCAGGTATCGATACTTGTCTGTTTGGATATTATTTTGGTCTGTATCATTTACGCTAAGTTGCACTAACGGCGAGTAACGTTTGTCAGGGTTCGATGGAGGCACTGTTCGATGTATCACACACAATTACGTACACGCGAAGTCGCGAATTCAAGACATAAACATACTTCACTAAATCGTCCTACGTTATTGTCTTGATGATAATCTCAGGCCGACAGCTATTTACATAGGCCCAAAGCGGCCCCATCGTATTTGCATATCATTTGCACCGACACGAAAATCGATTCTACAATATCGATTATGAGCATCAGGGTCAGTGCATATTGATGTATCGCCCGCTCGTTGCGAGCAAGACCACCACGTTACATACGTTCGGTAATAAACGACACGATACGATTCGATTTTCAAATCGTATCCGATCGATACATTCGTCGATTAAAACAACAACGCGCATACTTACGTGAGCGAGAATAACTTCACGTGACACACGAGGACACATTGGACCGACCTATGTAGTATGTACAATTACTATAACATTAATTAATTACGTATTACGTACCCGTACTATTTACCGAAATCAACATTACTCGTAAAGCATGTTGCTAGGAACGAAACACGCCAAGCTATTCTCGCGTCGACTCGTTATATATCTGTACAAATCACTTTTTCTGTGCTTACTATACATTCGGTGCCGGTTCGACGCCGGTGCAGGGGCCGCCTACCCCCAATGTAGTTCTGTGTTACTAAACGAGGGTGGGTTCAACCGTTCGGTTCGAGCGTGGGTTGAATTTTGCTGTTGTCGAGAGCGAATTCGGTGCTTCTGTTGAGTTCGGAGTTCATGTTGTCGTCGGGCAGCTTGCCGTAGGAGGCCGCGACGCCGCTCTCGGGCCGCCGCGACGTGTCCAGCAAGCCGCGGGCGGCCGCGTCCAGCGCCGTCTCCGCCGTCGCGTCGGCGTCGCCCCGCGACAAGTCGAACACGTCGTACCGACGAGCCTTCTTCATTCGCCCGTTAGGGGTTTTCGACTGCGGCAGCGTAGCAAATTAATATTATTTAACACGTCTATTGTAGTGGTCATATACCATTGATCACTACTGGATTTTCATTTGTTACCTTTAAAATGATTTTTCTCAAATAAAATATTGAAAAATTTCAAACTAGAAAAATAATTACGACAAAAAACGTTGATTAACTTCCATTCATCATCAACGTTAAGGTATACAAAAGGTTGAATATCACTGTATTGTTCAATCAATTCTACGATACTGGTTAATTGTTAATCAAATTTGCAAACAATAATATCCTATAGATCCTTCCAAGTACTGAAATGCTATAACTTATAAGCGGTACGCGGTTCCACATTCAAGCGCAGTCCTCGTTAGTTAAACTGCAAACACATCAAAAATACCTCGTTGGTCGTGTTGGTTGCATCTGCGACTGCCGATCGGGAGGTCCCGGGTTCGATTCCCGGGTCTACTAAATTTTTCTATTTTAGACTTTCTAGTAGGGGCTCGGAGTCTGGATACGTACCCGGTGCATGGCAATAGGCTCACCACCTATTCCATAGTGGGACATAAACGTAACCGGTGAAACGTGGGATTGTTCTACATTCCTCTGCCTACCTCTTCGGGGATTATAGGCGCGATGTTACG
>DWDV01002149.1:0-11989 GCA_018245615.1 Mimoniades ocyalus
CAAGTTACGTTTACCCGGGCACAAATCCAGACTTCAGCTATTCATAGGAAAATCGAGCTAGAAAAATGCAATAGTACCCGATTTGGGGATAAATGCATATAATCCGTTATAATATAATCATGTATTAGAGACAGGTAATATAACAAAAAATTGTGTTTCTAATTGTTCATCATCACCATTATCATCAGCTTATTGCAGTCTGTTGCTGGACATAGGCCTCCCCTTAGGGGTTATTGCTATAATCCCCACTCTGGGCATGCGGGTTGGGGATTCATAAGTGCTCAAAAAACCAGCACCGGGTTTAGTCGCCTCTTACAACACCCTGTATCCCCTCGGCACGGGGTCGGGGAATGTATTCTTAACTCGCCCTGACATGGCACATCTAATTGTTGATTTAGTTCTTTTACTTAATTCATGGAAAAGAAAAAAATATTAAACTTTGTTTTTTTTTATTCAAATTTAATATTTCTGATTCATGTCGAGTGGATAAATCACGACAAAATATTTTATTGATTTGGTTAAAGATGGTTAGGGGTAATGGTATTACGAGTCCTTATGATATATGCTACAATCAACAATTATCAAATTTTTTAACTACCCTACAGTTCCCCGAAATGGTTTAACAATTTGTTGTTATCAATAAAAACCGGGAAAGACCACCTATGGTAATCCATGTGCTATCAATAATATTCTACCATATGTAGTCTATATATTTATCATATTTCAAAATTACAAGATTAATTTAAATACTAGGTAGGTGGGTTTCTTGAAATCATTCGTTTATGAAATACTTCAAATACATGTTCTTGTATTACATTTAAATATTTGCAATCATAGTGTTATTGTATGCAACTACTTGTTACATCATCTTTCTGCCATTCACCAGCACCACAGTCAACCACAATTTAACATGTAAATCTTCAGTACTGTACTGAACAATGAAATGTTTAGAACATATAAATTGTATAACTAACATTGCACACCAAAATGGCAAAATAATAAGAGAGTTTGTATTGAGGAATCACCAAAATGTATTGTTAAAATTATAATCTTGATCCTTACAATGAACCAGATGATGGGCATGATCAAGTTCTTGAATAGACCTTAAAACAGCGCTACACACAATTACTGGATATTTGCTAACAATACCCAGTAATATGAGCCTCCAGTTCAATGAAACACAAGGTATGAGAAAATGTATGATGTTTATCAAACATTATAAGACGGCAAAGTAAAATGCAATGATTTGAATTCATAATCATAATGAAAATAGAAAGTGGCCTGAGACGTTAATTAAAGTAAAGTTATTTTTATGTCATTCTACTTTCACTCATTATGCAAAAACATTCAAAACTACCTATTTCATACACTATATGAATACCACAGTTTAGAATGATTGTGTTTGACTTTTCTCTTTGTGTGAAAGAGTGTTAGTGTAAAAATGAGAAAGGACAAGCTCTGATGGTTTAGACATGTAGAATGAATGGCAGGCACAATGCAGATAGCAGATATACAATGTAAATGATTATGGATGGTGCCAAAGCAGACAACGAGTCACCTACCTTGATAAATTAGGTAAGATACTGACTAATGAAACAGAAGTCTTCAAGAGTAAAGTGATGAATGTTGAAGAAGCAAGTCTGGTCTGTAAGGATAGTGACTTGGTGCTCTCCGCCTACCAATATTGAACCTGGTGTGAAGTTATAATAATAACAATTATAAGGACAAATTTATACATATATTGACTTTGAATTTGCTATGGGATTATGAATGTGCAGAATAGACAAATAATTTGTTTTAAGCAGTGATAGCCTAGTGGTTGCAAATTCGACCTCTCGCTCGGGGAGACCGGGTTCAAATCCTAGTGCGCACCTCTTAAAAATGTGCGTTTTAAGTTTAAATATCACTTGCTATAATGGTGAAGGCAAAAATCGGCAAGAAACCTACACACCTTAGAGATCTCAAAACAAAAAATATGTCCTCTAAGGCATGTGAAGTTTGCCAACTCCCACTTGGCTAGCGTGGCAGACTATGGCCTTAACCCTCTCAGTCTGAGAGGAGAACCATGTTTCAACAGTGGAATGCTAAAAGCGTTGAAAAAAGCATACTTTTCATAGAGCCAAAAATTTTCATTTCTTTGTGACATAGACAATAGTAATCATCAACATTTCGCTGTTCCAGTTATATGTTTTACACAGGTCTTCCCTAATGAATGCCTTCACAGCTTGTCTTAGGCTTGCAGTAATCTGTTTCTACCTGTAAATTTTCTCAGACCTTTGTCTATACATGTTCTGAGACCAAATTCACATATTTATTACAGGTATTATGTGGAAGAATGACTGTATGATGGTACATAAGTCAAGAGCGGATCCAGCTTTGGCGTCAATTGGGGGTCACATAGTCGTGTTCAAGTCACAAGAAGTTATAATTTAATTTTGATCACAATAGATACAAGTAATAAGTAGGTATTTTATTAATAAATGTAAGTACTGTACTTAAAAATACCTAGCTATCTATATTTAAATAACAAAAACAATTTTCCATTTACGTCTTCTCCCGAAACGCGTTATCACTTCATCTACTTCAATGGGTACATTTTTATGGACATGGACCCAGCACAGGGGGATTCATGACCCCCATTGACCCCCCACCCTTGGTTAAGTGTATTTGAGTGTAACTAAATATATATTAGAAAATTTTGTTACCTGATTCATGATCAACCCTTGAAAACCAGTCTGTATTTCAGCTTTCTCTGCCTGTTGAGTAGCCTGCACTGCTGGTTGTTCCTTTGGGCTTTGGTTTGGTACAGGCAAGCTCGGCATGGGAGTTATTGTGGGTGGCTCCCAGTCTTCCGACGCCTCCGCAAATGGCTTCATGTCCACCTTTAGTTGGACACATGGTTCGGACCGCTGATTTACAGCTATATTATGCGCCCTATAAGAGAACAAATTAAATTTAAGTTAAATATTACAATAATACATTTAAAATATAATAAACATTTTCATATCAATTTTATAATAATTTTTAATATTGCTTTTTAAATCACCCTAGAAGTTGTCTTGAACCTGGAGTTGGCCAGAATATGTCTATTTGGGGCAAATGATCAAGCTCATTAAAAACAACTTCAGTCAACAAATCAATAGACAACTTCAGTTAGGCTGGACAGCATTTCGAAAGTTTCATCCTGTTTTCTGGTCGCCTATACCATAGTCCCTTAAGACTTATCCCCCAAACTGCAGAAACGTGATATCTGACATTGGGACTATACTATAAGATACTAGACTAGACTAGACTATAAGATAAAAGTAGTTCAATGTGCTATGAAAAGAGCTACGGAATAAGATCCAGAGCTATCCTAATAATCTGGCAGAGAACTAAAGTAACCAACATAGCTCAAAGGATTAACACGTTGAAGTGACACTGGGTTGGTCACAAATGTTGCAGAACTTGTAGTCTTCGGGGCAGACGAGTTCTGCAATGGACACCATGAATAGGCAATGTACTAATGATCCAATGATCAATGACCACTGGCACCCTATTGGACCGATGATCTTAAGAAGGCATATGGTAGAGGCTGGATGTTATCTTATGAGGACCAAGTGCTGTGGCACACCTTGGGAAAGATCTCTGCACAGCAGCTTAACAAGGAAGGCTGATGTGATGAGGATGATGATCACATACTAATTATAGTACATCTTAATATGCAATATTTTTTTATCAAATTGTTCAATTTAAATATCAGTCATTTTTAACAGTGTTTTAAAAAACAATCTCGCACCAGTTCCTTGATAGGACTGATAAATGTAGTTCTTTATCAATATAAAAACTGGGTTACAAATAAAGTAAAAAAATTACAGTAGACGGGTTATTAGCAAAGCATCATTTTACTGGCCCATTGGTGCAGTGGTTAGAAAACCTGACAGTCCCATCGGGTGTCATAGGTTCGATTCCCACCCTGAGTATTTGGATGATTAGTGCAAGTATTTGTTCTATGTCTGGGTGTAAAAAAATCTCTTATTTTACCTGCCATGCTGCTCACTTTAGGATTTGACATCTGTGTGTGAGGTCCCAAGATATTATTATTATGATTAGGTTGGCATATTAAACAGTTTGTTTTCTGGTGTATATTTGAGTAAACATACTTACTTAAGAAAAGCAGCATCCAAGTCCCAGTCGGAGAGGAGAGGCAGGTATACTTCCTGCCCGACATCATCGAGGGTTCGATACGATAATGTAAAATCTGATTTAATATCAAATGCTTTCACTAAAATGCTTTGTAATACTTCAAGAGAAGTAATTTGAGGATCAACAGAGAATTTTCGTAGTTCAGGCTGTAGCTTACCCTCACATTTCTGAAAAAAAAAGTCAATTTCGTAGCAGCAGACAAGTTTGGAAATCCCAGTATTGATCAAGGCTATGTGTAATGTAGAACAAAGATAATTCGTGATAGCGGTTATTTAAAATTCCCATGGTCAAGCGGCGTTCGTAGTGAATTAAAGATATTTAAATTAAAGTGTTAAAATAAAGGCCCCTATGAATAAAATACAAACCTTGACTTTCACTCTAACAGCCTCTTTGCTGTAGCCAAACATGACTGCACATTACAAAAACATATGATGTAAATTCATTTTAACATTTTACATACACATGTATTACATTTTATAATTCATTAGAATTAAAAACAATAACTCGCACTTAGAATACGAATTACGATTTAAATTCTTTTTTTACGCTAACACTAATCAAACAAATTAGCTGCAAAGATAAACTGAGAATGTCAGACTTATTTAGAGATGTCATTACTGACATTAAATGTTTCAGTTGGTGTTGCTCTCCGTTTGCATTTTTATTAAAACTATAAACAACATAATCTTACCATTTTTAATTCTTAATCTTCTTTTAATTTAATATACTGCTAATAATATTCTTTCGCAACATAAGAAATGTTAAAAATATCGTACATAATTTGCTTTTAAAATAAATTATAAGCAATTATCTATTTACTTAATTTATGACACCTATTTTATTTTTAATCCTGATTCCTGCCATTATTATATAAAAATGTATTGTTTGTTTCTAAGTGGTACTTAAAGCTCATTCAAGTCACTCATGTCCAATAAAAAACACTAGATTTGTCACAGTCACATGTTACAATACAACTATAGTTATTTATAGTCAATAGTCAATCAAAACTTAAATATTGAGAACGGATATAGTAAACGCTCTCAATTTTGTCTCCTCGTCAATAGAATTTTGTAAGTAAATCAATCTAATATATTCAATAAACTAATGCTTTAAATCACAACAAATCATGAGTAATACAACGACAGTGCCGCAAGTCGATAGGGAATTGGATTTGTCGAATACAGGACGTGGAGTGTGGCTGGTTAAGGTACCTAAATATATCGCGAACGTGTGGAAGAAGGCTCCGGGTGACATCGAAGTTGGGAAGTTGAAGATATCTCGTACGCCTGGCCAGCGAGCTCAAGTGCAACTGTCATTGTCCGAGGCCGTGCTGTGCTTGAACGAGCCTGGGGAACAGAGCATACCGAAGGAGCACAGGCTTGACGTGTCAAACGTTACGCGACAGTCGCTAGGAGTTTTCTCACATGTCGTGCGTATGTAAAATTACAAAATTTATTCGCAATGTCTTCATCTAGTGTTTATCTTATTTATATCATTACCTGTAGTTTTATTTATTTGTTTTTATTTATTTTTGGGAAAGACTTTTAACTAAGAATTACAAGAGCATACTTAAATGACATTTACTCCCATTCAGTAAATTAAATGTAAATTTGGTTTACAGCGACAAATAGTGATTCAGTCATCCCAGAATCAGAGAAACTTTATATGGAAGGGAGGATAGTACAGAAGTTGGAATGTAAGCCGTATGAGAACCCTACATACTATAAACTGAAATCTGAATCAATACGAAAGGCACTGAAACCGCAGAGACAAGTACAACACTTAGATAAGATTGTACAAAACTTTAAACCTGTATCGGACCATAAATATAATGTAAGTATGGTATCATTAATTTCTTTTTCTTTTGTTAACCCACTGACATTAATTTTTTAGCAGTAAGAAAAGTTTTGAAAACTCCCTTGTCCATATTTCATCACGTTAGACCATTGACAATCTGATTATCTATCTTTCATGAGACTACATGTTTACATACACATTTTAAGTTTGAAAATATGTGTTTTTGTCTTACAGATTGAATATCAAGAAAAGAAAAAGGCAGAGGGTAAGAAAGCTCGTGATGACAAGGATGCAGTGCTCAATGTATTGTTTGCTGCGTTTGAGAAACATCAATATTATAATATCAAGGATTTACAAAAGGTGACATTTTTTTTATCTACTTTTAGTTGTTGTTATTTAACCCATATATGCTTAGGGGGTTGAAAACGACCCAGATTGCCAGGGCCACCCGTGTGTACTTTCAAGATGCCATATGATAAAATTACAACTGAATTGAAATTAACACCATTTATTACACACATAATTTTCATAAATAATTGAGGTTTCAAATTATGACATGAATGGTTCAGGACAAATCTTTTGAGGCTTGTATGGTTTATATTAGGGTTAACAGTCCAGCTGGAGCTTGGCAACTCTTTTAATACAGACACCCATTCTCTAGTAGGAGTCACCAACAATTAGTTAATGTAGTTCAATATTTCTCAAGCAAATAAAGAAATTATTATTATTAATGACATTAACAATCTTTGAAGGAATTTTTAGACTTTGAGAACACTTTAACTAAAAAATAGTGTATTCGGTATGAGAAGTGAAAGTGTTTTTTAAGTAGTACATGACCTGCCTCAGAGTTCAAATCAAAATCAGCACATTGAATATAAATTGAATAATAAATAATATAATATTGAATATAATAACATTGAATATAAATTGAATAATAAAAAAAAGGAGAGCAGTTTTTATAAAATATTCTGTCAAATACTTATAATATTGTGAGTCTGTCAATTACAAGCCCTTGGATTTGTCAGTATTTTTTACAATACTGCCATAATAAAGTCCAATGTTTGAAATATTTTTTTTTATTGTCTTCAGATTACCAAACAACCGATAGTGTACTTGAAGGAGATTTTAAAAGAAGTGTGCACATACAACCTGAGGAATCCACATAAAAACATGTGGGAATTGAAGCCCGAATACAGGCACTATAAACAAGAGGTCCCCATTGAGACCAAAGAGGACAAGAATAGCTCGGATAGTGATTAAAATATCAATTACTAACAGCTCCTTTTGTAGCCTGAATGTGATGTTATAATTAAATGATATGTATATCGTTGAAGGTAATTTTTACAAGTCGCAACACTAATGTGGTTACAAAAAACCACAGCTTAAAGCACTTATCTAGTTTAATAGTACCATACCTTGTGTACCATGATTGTATAATATGTCTGACATCAGAGCTGGAGAAGCACCATTACTAGAACGGTCTGTGTTTTGGCATTGATAATAAGCCAACACTTGGTTACATATTGAATTAGGGTTGTTTATAAAGATTCTTTTATTGATTGTATAATATAAGTCAAAGAACTAAACACTCCTAATAACCAATAATCTGACAACGTCATATATACATTTGAATGATTCAGTTAAGTTAATTTGTTTATAGCAAGGAAGACTTGGGGTGCCAAGTTGTGATCGAAAGACAATGTTAAGAAATGTTCCTTGCAAATGTTATGTATATAAAAGACTATGCAAAAATTTAAATGTAAATAAATTCCATATGTTTTCTCGACTGTAATTTTTATATTATTCTCTTATTAATATACATAGTGAATAACTTAAAATCATTGTGATTACTTTATCAGCCGTCATTACCATGCCACAAGCTCTTGACGCTTACTTGGGGATCAGATGGCTGTTTGGAGATGCCCTAAGATATTATTATTGTTATATTGTAAACGATGATAAGATATTTAGTTTCCACTCTCATACTCACTCTTTACTCTCCTGACCCTCATACCGCGATCTGTCAGCGCTGGGTTTAGTAGCTCTTATGACACTGTATCCCGGCACATGGTCAGGTAACATATAAATGGACTTTTTAATAACAACGCCTGTATCCATGCTTGTAATATTTATTATATATTTCACATAGAGATACATTTTCTTGAAATATAAACAGTGATGAATAGAGAAAAATATCTCATAAACATTAATTAAAATCGTTAATAGTATTTTATATATTTTTAAACATATCTAATAATATTTTTAAAATCTATCCTACGTTTGTAATCGTTTTAAAATTTATTAAGAGTGTAAATAAGTATATCTACATATAATTTTACGTAATCACATTTCAAGTTTGAGACTCAATGTTAATATATCCGTTGGCAATGTAGGGGTCGTTGTTAGTTCATGACGTCATACTTGGATTTCTCTATGTAATGCGCTAGGGAGCAAGATAGAATCGCGCCTAGGAGAGGCAGCATTGCTGTTCCCACAGCGATACCGATCAGGATGTCCATGTTGTTTTCCAGATATTCAGCTATTACGTCGAAGCAGCCCTGAAATTCAGTATTAAAATACTATATTGACAATTTCTAAAATATATTAGTTTTATGTTCATACATAACTACTTTTGGTAAGATGGTTGGATCTTATCAGAGATGGGCTCGTGAATTAAAATTCTTTTAAAACAAAATTAATGTTCTTTCCTATGAGGCCCAGGAAGGTCACTGAGGGGTTTTTTGTGGGGTAAAAATTCCACACTACCCGATACGTTTTCCAGAGTACCAGGTACATTTGGAGTTACTCCCGACGACAAGAAAAAGGATTGCTTTGCTTCCTACATAATTAAAACGAAACTGATAGCTAAGTGGGATAAACATTGCAGTTTTAATTGTATAATAACCTGTTGGTAGACCTCGCTGTAGTTGGCGGTGACACAGTGGTTGGGGTTTACGCAGCACGACGTAGGTATAACCTTGTGAGGCGACAGCCGTATCCAGTCCGTGTAGTTGGCCACGCCACAGCAGTGTAACTGTTTGAACAAAAAAAACTTTCATAGACGAGGATTTCCTGATTTGTGCTACCAGGACAAGAGTGAATAGGCACTTCCTAGGCGGGCGGGCAACAGCTAGGCCGCATCTCACTTTCCATTGGGTAGGATAGCAGCCAAACGCGAGCCTATTGTGAAAAAAAAGATGTAATCGGCTTGTACTGGCTTGTATGAATGTTAAGTGGATTACTAAAGTAACTGCTATATAGGCCATTAGGGTCTTGTTGTGCGCCAGTCCCTTGTATGTGATAAGATTTGCGGCGTGTTCCGGCTCGCTGTGTCATTGGACAGTTATCATTATCTGCTGGTAGTAATGCTGACTAGACGACTTGATGGGAGTATGTAACACATGTTTAAATTTACAGAAATGAGCATTTAATACATTTAGGAGGCCGCGTACCATTTAAATATAATTCTTTTAAATGCTCACTATTTTGATTTTTTGACGTCTTTCAAGCAAATTTTGAAAACACGCGGGAGGACAACGCTTTCATTTATGTGATACCAAAAATAAAAATGTTATCTATCTCGTTCATACACGCATTTGTTTGATTATACAAACATAATATTACTCGAGTCATGTTTACGAAATTTTTCTACCATGGTTAGTGCAGATGGTTAGTTTAAAAACAAAAACACTTCATTTTGTAGGAATGAGTTCAAGGAAAAAGTGTTTAAATATTATAATAGATCACTGGGTTAGAAGAAAGTCGAATGTTTTACATAAATAAACGACAGCCTTTTATGCGAACAAATAATGCAAAATATTCATTTTAGAAAGTCGTCAGTTTGTCGTCTCTTTGTGCAGTAGTACTGAGCTTGAATGGAATTTTGAAGACAACAGATGGAATTAGTAATTTGAGATGTTTTTAAAATTAAGCTTTTAATATATACCATACATTTTTGAACTGGCTACGCAAACTGTTTTAAAATTATACGTGGGTATTCAGCTTATTGTTGGAAGCCGTGCTCGAAAATAAAAAAGCGTTTAAAACAAAGACAAATACAAAATTATAATAATATTTGTGACATGTCCCGCAAATTTGGCAAAAATAAATCTGACCATAAATGCAAGTACATAAAATATGTTTACCGTTGATTGAGCAAAATCAAAATTTGCCTTCTTCGGGTTGTAGTTGACGATTGTTTGAGTCAGGCCGTCTTGGAGTCCTTTTGCGAACGTGTCTCGATAGCACGCCACAGAGGCGCCGACGCCCGCATCCATCATGAAGATACAAGCCAGGAATCCTCCGTACTGTAGAATAGATTTGTTTATTGATTAAATTATTTTATACATCTCGGGACGCGTCCGCGCTTTCCACAAGGCGCGACTCCGCCCAAATGGTGGCTAAAAATGCAAAACAAAATTAATCGTTACTAGCATCTTTATAGTCCCTAATTCCATCTACTCAATAAATTTTAATTTATGCCACGGTTAGATGAGTATATCATCTATACAGATAAATAAAATTGTAGTGTGGAAAAAACTTTCACTTTTAATTTTAGAATTCCACGCGGACGAAGTCGCGGGCGCAGCTAGTTACGATATACATATATTTAAAAAGGGCGTTTTGCGTTCGTATAGATATAATTAAATCGTTTACAGGAAAAGTTGGTACGTCAGATCTATGAGGATAGATATATTAATCTCTCGGTGTTCTCTGCCTACCCCGCAAGAGTATTGCATTGATTATATAATAATAATAATTTGTTACTAATAAACATGTGCATATTCAATTCCTCTAGTGCGAAATTATTAAACAAAATCATGAATTAAATAACCGATATAAAAATCCAATCGTTCAACTGTTTAAGACCATAGATTACCTATTTATTCAAACGTTGCAATATATTTAAAAATCATGGTTAAAAATCACTCACAACGTAAAGTAGGACAGGCTGACCCTTGATGATGCACGAGAATGCGACGGAGCTGATCAGGATGATCAGACCGGCGATGCCAATCATCACGTGAGGAGCCGTTCCCGAAAACTCCGGAGATAGCTCCATGTACTTGTATAAGTCGAACTCCGCCCAGAGGCCCACGATTAAAATCAAAAGGCCTGTCAGCTGCGGAATAAACTGTTTGTTGATTTAATACGTAACATCATTTTATATGTTTAAAATTAATAATAATGATAATTATATGAGCGTATAGTTACGTCGGTATATCTATATTTTTTGCATTTTAAGTTAAGTTGTAAGTTTTACTATAAAAGGTTGCTCCTAGGAATCATAAGGTTCTTACTTAACTTACACATAGTTTTGCAAAGTGCATTGACACATACAAGAGATAAAAAAATATATTTGGGCAACTCCATATTCGGTCATATGCTTCTAAAGTTGGCAGAGACTGCATTATGAAATGAGACAGTTGATAAACTACAAATAAACAGGTAGATATGTAAATAGTTTCTACAGGAACAAAGTGCATCATTTCACGAAAAGAAAAATTGAAAAAACCTTAAGAAATTTCCAGTTGCATTTCACATGAGGACATTTTTCAATATCTTAGCTACAAGTATGGCTGATAACGAACTAACATACAACACTCCACCCATGCTTAGATAAATACAATTTTATTCATAGGTACGAATAGTGAAAAGTAAATAATGACGTTTCGTACTCACCCAGAAAACGATGTTGAAGATGAAAAGTAGGATTTTGAGGCAGGCGATGACCGCGACGTTCTTAAATTGATTCCCCATATTGAAGTAACGTAATGTACTGGTGCACTTAATGCTTTATTCGAAATTTAAATCATTCCTTGAGATATTAGCCTTCAGCAAACACGCAGAAGTGGTGTTGGTGAGCATTCAATGTGCGCTAAAAGGGGCGATGCAGACTACGCATGCGCTTAATGATCGGCGTCACCCATTTTTGCTGTTCTTGTTTGTAAATAAATGGCCCCGTTGGCAACTTGTTACAAGAGGTTATGTTGTTCCTGGTGATAAT
>DWDV01002150.1:0-11989 GCA_018245615.1 Mimoniades ocyalus
ATGTCCATGAGCGGCAGTAGCCACTTACCATCAGGTGGACTGCATACTCGTCTTCTACTTCCATATTATAAAAAAAAATGTTCAGTAATGTTAACACACTCCAATTGTATTAACACTATACCTAATACCGGTCGGAAAATGATAATAGTTTTCAGAAAATACATAGGTCCTTTTGGTCTCGTTTGTTATAATTAGACAATAGTCGTCAAGTCTTCACCCTTTCTATGCGATTTGGAAACCTTGGACCAGCTGGATTGGCATTTATAAAATCGGAACAACTTGGTTTTCTGTGCAACAGATGCTTGCTAGTTGAGGCCCGTAACCAACGGTGGGACTTTCATGGGTTGCAGCGAATTTATTCAAAGTAAAACATAAAAGATTTTAAGCTGGTCAAAATAGCTTAAAATCATGCTTGCTCAAAACATGGCTGGCTCGCATTTTAAAGACCAGATTACCAGAATCCGAGCTGCGCCAACAACGGTGTGCAAGATTTTTGTTAATATCAAAAAATATCAAAGTAAAAATGCGCTACAATTAAATTTTGTTTCTCAGTTTTTGTGTAACTAAAGTTCCGTACATATAGTCCGTATAAACTTATCAACACAACAAAGGTAGAATGATAATATTTTCTTGTAAAACATAAATGCAGCTCGACGGGCACTGTAAAGCATCCTATGATAGATTTTACTCTCATTTGAATTCGAAATAAGAAGGGAATCAAGACGACAAATTGAAAAAAACTCATATTTTTCCTCTTGAGGTATATCTTTCACATGTGGCGCACCGCCTACGGATCGTGTCTAGGCTCCACAAATAAGGATAGAACTAACGACAACTTTTAAAAAAACCTTAACCAATTTTTTTAAGGCACTTTACTGTGTACCGTGCACCGCGCGCGGATAATGTGTAGGCTTCACAAGCAAGGACCGAACGAAATTTAGGTCACGGACGTACATATCTTTACATTGCGCTTACATTTGCAAGCTTGTACATAGATAATTCGCAATGATACTTTTATGATGCAAACGAGCTGAGAATTAAATTTGTTGTGAGGGAAATGAGCAAAGTTTTGAAAAAAAAAAGCGTACAATTTACGTTTATGAAAAAGTTTCAGTGCTTGTTCGTGGACGAAATGAACATTGCCTATTAAAATACATGTATTTACAAAGATAATGAGATATTTTAATTAGAAAAATTTCTCGACTTCTTAATATTCTTATTAGTGTTATGAATGTAGAGCGCCACTCATTATTTTTCACGAAATGGAACATCTTTCACAAGCTCCGATACGAATTATTTAAATACGAATATAATTATACAGATTAGATTTTCTTTAATTTAACGGTGAATGAAAGATGAGAGAGAGAAAGTTTCATTATTGGTATAACTAACGAAAAGAGATTTCGATTAGATTACTGATTACCATGGTCCTCATTAATCCGGCTTGATCCGTTCAAGAATTTTAACGTGAGAGAGTGCTATCATTAACACTACAGTTGCAACCGCTCGCTACGAAGCATCAGCAAATTTTGCGAATATCATTGCTATTAATGATAAAAATAACAAAGACGTAATCTGACGTCCGTTCTCGTTCTGAAAAAAGTCCCGTGTTGCACCGATGAAAGAATTAATGATGTAATAATAACGAAACATACGAACAACACGCCCGTAATCCCCGAAGAAGTGGGCAGATGAATTTATGGAATGGGAAGGAAGGAATGAATCTATGGAATAGGTGGTGAGTCTTTTGCCATACACCGGGCACATTTCCAGACCTCGAGCTACTACTAGAATTTGAAAAATTTGTTAGTGCCCGATCGGCAGTCGCACTTGCAACCAACACGACAAACGAGGCAGTATGTAAGAATAAAGTGATAACAAAATAAAACATTAAAAAAGAGATATAAGAAATGCACAAAGATAATGTAGAATTTTGGTTATTTTGCAGTCAGATGTTATTTATATTATAGTTATATTTTATTATAGTTATATTTTAAATATAGTTATATTTTATTTAAAATCTGAAGTCTAATATTGAATGAGCAAACTATGCCATTTGAGTACTTCGAAAGTTACTTTCTATTGTACCCTAATTATTCTTTTTAATTGTTGTATACAAAAAAAAAATATTGTTGTTGTTGTTGCTGTATTTCATTTAATAAAAATACATCAAGTGTGTAAAGATGTTCGCTGGCGTCACAGTAAAAATAAATTTTCATTAACGCACTTAATACACCGGGACCGATAAAATACATGTTAGCCATATTACTTTTACCTATCTCAAATGAAGCTTTTAATTTAACGACAGCTCATAAAGCTAAGCGGATGCATCGATCAGTTTCAAAAAGGGGTTGGAAATAGATGCCGATGTTCTAAATGTCTCTCAAAAAGTGTCCAAATCCTGTAGAAAGCTTTAGTGGCTAAACGCACCATGATTTTACAGACCTTTCGGATATAAACAATTCTTATATAATAAAATCATCTTTTATTATATAAACATGTATCCTTTTATAAAAAATCGGTAAAAATTACAATGAAATTATTGAATTGTATTAATACAGTGATAGTTATATAATTCTTACTAAAAGTAGAGGTATAATAATACATAGTAATTTCAAAACGTTTATGGTACGTAACTTATGTACGTTTAAACGCAACAATGCAAATTTCAAGTACTTGTAATAAGAAAATGTAATGAAAATTTTTCATAAACAGCAATAATTTATTTTTTAATCTGCATACAATACTTAGAAAACATAATTCCTTTGCGAAAACTATAATGATTACTGAAGATATAAAATATTCTATGCATATCAATAATATTAAATTCTGGAATGAAAATAATTGTCGTTCATGTTTTGTTAATTTAATTTAACAGTTCCGTAAATAGCGAGAAATAAAAAATATTTCAAATGAGCACCATATATTATAGAGGGACTTATATTTTACTTACCAATACATTCAGTCCAAGCAAATGCCCAATTTGTGGTAACCGCAGTCATAGGTCCGACGGAGAGCAGTATTTCCAGCGCGGAGTACGCGTGTTCGTTTTAGTTTAGAGCTAAGTGTACGTCGAGATGTGAAATTATACACCGGATTGAAGTTGAGATTTATGGACTGTTTAAGACGTTATGTTATAGGGAAGGCACTTCATCAAATTTATTAACCGTTTTATTAGTGTTTTGAATGTGAATGTTGAGTTTAGTTTGGTTTATCTTTCGATATGTCTTGAGCCTCGGATAAGTTGCCCAAAGAATAGACTCTCCGCCTATTGGACATATAACATAACTGGTGAATGATGGGAGTACCTACAAAAATCGTCTTTTTTATTGTTTACGGGTGGAAAACTTCAAAAGGTACTCGGTACCCTAGAAGAGATACCGGGTTAAGTGGGATTTTTAACGCACTAGAACCCCTTGATTGCCTTACTCAGCGCTAATAGGAACACTCCGGGATCTACAGCGGAACGCACCGGTGCCCAACCCAGCGTGGCGTCCCTGCAGGCCCGTCTTCTGGAAGAGGCACCATTGGCTCATCACACGCCCTCCGGTTCTCACGACAGTACACGGCCACACATACCGTCGTCCTTCCCGGAATTGCTGATTGAGCGGTTCGAAGTCCCACACTAATCGCTCGCAACCCCCGAAAACTTCCTTTTAGTCGCCTCTTACGACAGGCAGGATATACCGTAGCTCGTACCTACTTTAATCTTATGACTACCTCTTCGGGGGAATACGGTCGTGATGTTATGTCACGATATAATTTCAATCAGATTTTTCTAAAACAAAAGCAATCCAGATTACCACTGACGCGCAGACATCTGGAATCAGCCTCGAACAGGACTGTATGAGTAGCACCTTTAGTGTCAGTTAGTCTTGTCAGATTTAATCCGAATAACCTCGAATAGCGGAAGCGTTCGTAGTAATTGTAAATACGGTCAACCACTGCATGGGTGACCGTATTTGCCGCACCCCAACAAAACGTATTACGACAGTAAAAATCTCCCTCCAATTACATGTCTTAGACGTTAGCTGAATGTTTTCCTCCGTATGAGCGCGCACGGCCGAATACAATTTTCCCATTGCCCGAGGCCGAAAGCTTTGTTGTTACGAAGATATTATTATATAAGAAAACTGTATGAGATTTTGCTATTGTAACTAAATTCGGAACGTGCTATTATGTGTATAAGCGTATATCTATACGGAAACAAATATTTTATAACGTACAAGAGTATTTAAATATTTTAACTTATATGCAGTATTTAGAAGTAATTAACGACAAAATGTTTTCGTACGAATGTATGAAAAAAGACAAGAACGCGCATTAATAGAAGTTCCGCTGCTCGATAATAGATGGCGTTAGTGACAGCGCAAAACTTAAAGCTTGAATATCAATAAAATTCAAAGAAATAAAATTTAGCAGCCGTAATTAAACTCTGCTTTGAATAAGAGCAAAATCAAATAACCTGAAACTACAAGGCCCTTGTAACTTCAAATTAAAGTCTGGATGAAAATATACTTATAAGTAAGTAATAGGAGATGAAATTCTGAGAATAAAATAATTTCGCAATCTATGTAGTAATAAGAGAGATAATTTAGTTATAAGAAACGAAATACATATAATGAGAATTATGATACTACAAAATATATCTTCATATGTTTATTTTATTATGTTGACATCGTTCCGTTAATCCTTTTTGTTATTAGAATTAAGCATTACCTATCACAAATATTAATTGTAGCGTCAAATATTAATTAGTGTAAATTATTGTTAAGTCACTATAAAAATTTTTTAATTTAGATTTTCTAGTATTCTCTCGGAGTCTGGATATGTGCCCGGTGTATGGCAATAGGCTGATCACATTCCATAGTGGGACGTAAACGTAATTAGTGAAACGTGGGAGTATTCTACATACCTCTGCTACCTCTTCGGTGATTAAAGTCGTGATGTTACATATTGTTCAGCCAAAAATTGTATGTATTGTTATAACTGTTAATCTGAAGAACTACAAACATGTAGATGAATAAGGCTATTGTTCGACGTAATAACATTATTAGCATCAGAAAAATTAAACAATTTGACACAATAGTCGTCACTGCGACGGCCACTCATATTATGGAACGTTTCAGAGTCGATTCCCGGTCGGAAAAAAATTTTGATTATGATTGTAGTAGATAAATGTTCTTTCTGAACGATTGTACGAATGTGTGTGCGTTTGTGAATGTGCGTCTGCGTATGTGTGCATAGTTACAACATGCGCGATCCCAGCGTGAAGCGATGACATTTAAGCTTTCATTATTAATGAAAGTTGTATTCACCACACACTGCCTAATTGGTCAGTGCTTAATTTATCATTACACACAGATTTTAATGAAGAAAAGACACAAAAAGATCGATCAGCGGTGATTTTCGTTCGATACACTTCGATGAAAAGATTCCAAATGAGAGATAAACATAATTTTATCTTGAAACTAGTTAAGTTGTTACATCGTGTCGTAGTCGTTTCGGGTGGACGTACGATCAATCAAAATGTAATGATAAAATCTATAGACCATCAATAACTGTTTACTTTAGTCAGTGTTGCTTTTTTAATAAAGCTCTTGTGTGGTTATTATAACTAATATATATATACCATTATATATTATAATGAGATACATACTTTATAGGTCTTACTTAAAGATTTACAGTTAATAAGCGTAACGGTACATCATTTCAGAATGAAACGGGTGGGAAGAGAACATTGAGTGTCAATTATCTGTATTCTAGCACATGTGATATGACTCTTTGTGTTCTATGTGTTCTACCACGTAATGGACCCCCGGCTTGACGTGACAATAATATAACACAAGCAAATTGGTATTATTGGGTAACAAAGAAATCATAAAGCCAGTTTAAACTTA
Organism: Mimoniades ocyalus; assembly: GCA_018245615.1. Classification (NCBI taxonomy): domain Eukaryota; kingdom Metazoa; phylum Arthropoda; class Insecta; order Lepidoptera; family Hesperiidae; genus Mimoniades; species Mimoniades ocyalus. Next base: position 5,901 of record DWDV01002150.1, read on the forward strand.
AAGTAAGTGGATTCTTGACACAAAAAATATCGCTCACCACGAACAAAAGATCAATCGTGGCTCTTAAAAAACACACAATAAATTATAAATTTAATCAGGTATCACAATAGTATCGCGAATCCAAAAATGATAAAAGATACGAACCCCGACGAAAAGAAGATCAGAAGATTATTATCGCAAAGTTTAAGAGAGTCAAACGGCTTAAGAGAGACGAGTGAACAAAGGTGTTCTTCACGAATGTGACAGAAATATAAATTTCTAGAAATGTGGTAGCGACTAATATTAATGCTTATATAATTGTTATATATGTTTTGTTATATTTTTATAAATATAATAGAATAATCCTGACCATTTCTAATTTTAGTAAAAATAAAAGACATTTTATTTTTGTTTTGACTTATTTTAACGTGTATTATTAACTTACGTGAATGCTATTACGTTTATATGACGAGTTTATTAATTTATTAATTTTATAAATAAAACAGAACAATATCATTTTACTTAAAAGTAAAATAATGCAATGTTTCTTTTTTGGATCATTTTACCACTGACTCCATTTAAATTCACAATTTAAGCGACACACTAAGATTTAGGAAACGAAAAAAATTTTTTTTTACCATCGTTTCAGGAATTGAACCGGTCATAAAACTGGAATGTGACACCAATAGTAGCAATGTCACAACGCATTTAATTTATTTTTATTTCCTACTAACGCCGACAGATTCAAACTTGTTATAGTTGAAGGAGAGTTCGTGATTTTGGATCACGTTCACATAATTCTTTCCGCTACGGTATTGAACTCTACTTATCGAAGAAAAAAAAACTAATTGAAAATATCGGAATGTACGACGAAGGTCTATACATTTTTTACAATCAACGGCCTTTAATAAAGTTTTTATCCCGCTGTTCCTGCTGTTAGCGTGTAAATAGTTTTATCATTCATTAGTCTTATTTGGGACTCCACTCTTTTTCAGCCTTTAAGTCTGTTTTGAAGTATTGGGTTTTAGATCACATGTAAAATCACTTTTCAAACGTGTAAACACAGCTGTTTAACAGGAGAAGGTTGAAGAACAATGTCGCCGTCACACTCCGGCCTGAAAACTCTGTACTCGTAGTTCAAACAGAACTATAAAGTGAATTAAATGGAACAAATATCATGTAGAGTTATGAAAATACTTTTTAAGGGTACTTTTTTTCAATAGGCCACTTCTAGTTGCTATAGTTTTTTTTTATATTTATTCAGTGTGACAAACAGGCAAACGGAACACCCGATGGTAAGTGGTAACCGTAGCTTATGGACATTTGCAACACTCGATGAGTTTAATTGATTTACATTACATTTACAAATTGTTAAAATATTATGTATGTAATTAGCCGTTACTAATTAAATTTTTTACTTTAAGACGCAGTTCAAGTTAAGAATTCTCACATAATGTTCGCATAGGCGTGTAAAGTGTGCCACACCGCACTTGGTCATCATGGTACGTCATGGCGTTCACATACAGTGAGCAGAACCGAGTATGATAAAGCATCGAAATAAAGACGTAATGACGAGGACGAATTAAAAATACATATTTATATAGCATCGTAAACACGCTTGTAATCCCCGAAGAGGTAGGCAGAGGAGTGCAGTACACTCCCACGTTTCACTAGTTACGTTTACATTTATAACTTCGTATATTTTAAATAACCTTCCGAAAAGAATATCAAAAAGAATCCCTCCATTGAGACTTTGTTTGCGAATAAATAGCACCTCTAATATAAGTAGCAAGCTAGAAAAAGTCGTGTTTTAAACGTATTTATTACTTATGTTCTTTTTAAATATCAAAAACTCTCTGCGCATCGAAGCTTATCAAAGTCGGTTCAGCTATTTTAACTTGAAAACTTAAGAGACGCATGTTATATAGTTACATTTGCATGTATAATTATCCGTTAACGTTAAACATGACTGACTGCTAATTCACATACATAGGGTATGCATGCTTTTGATAAATTAAATCTCTTATGACAGACGCGAGGCAAGATTTTATTACACGAGAGAGAAGAAAGGATTATATCGGGCAAGAAGCATGTAAAATGCACAGACTTAATCCGTAACATAGACATTAATATTGAATAAAATATTAACATAAGAATTAGCGAGAGCATATAAAACTTTCCATACCTACATATATGTACTAATGATGAAATTATGTAAATGAAGCATATAAGTAAAAAGCCGTAAGAATGAAGATATTCGACACTCTGTGCTCTCAGCCTACCTCGTGAGGGACGTGATGTGGTGATATAGTATTTAAATGTTATATACATACTCGTGTGTAACACAATCCTTTTATTTATTGAAAGAATTAAAGATTTTTTTTTCACAAATATACGGACACAATAAGAGTTTAGAGATTAACTGTTGCCATTGTATGGGAAGCGATATGTTGTGTGATACAGTGAGCTCCTATAGGCAAATTTTATTAGAACCCCGTCAGTTTGGAGCCAGTTAGAACCCCGTTAGAGTATTACATTAAGGGTGGTTTAAATACTTGTAGTCGACCGGATGTTGTCTAATAATATCTCAAGGAGTCTGCTGATCACTTTCCGCATCCCACTCCGTTGTGTAAGATATTTGACAAAATATAATATTTAGCAAGGTTATAGTATTAAAATCTGGATGGTTAACTATCAAAATGTGTTCGGTTATTACAACCAGATTTTTTCTTTACTATAAATCGATGGTTATTCATTTGCATAAACTAAGAAAATTATTTTTATTTTACATAAACAATGACGCGCTTTTTAATATTACTTAAATGATAAATTGTTTTTGGATCTCAGATTTATTTCACACTCATTAACATCGATGTGAGTAACGGTACTTTTTTTCTACCAAATACGTATATGTATACATGAGATGTATAGTATTATTATTCTAAACATTTAAATATCTTGTGTTGATTTTTATAATTATACGGTGGCAATGGGTTTTATAGAGACGGAATAAATTATGTTATTAATGGGTTATTATATTTTTACCGTTCGCCAAAATGCCGGAATACCACCTAATGGTATGATAAATGGTGACCATTGAATACGGCATATTTTTAACCAAATTCAAAAGAGGAGGTACTCAATTCATCCGCATTTTTTTATGTAACGTAACGTAACATCACACCTGTAATCTCCAACGAGGTACGCACATGTAGAACACTCACACGTTTCACCAGTAACGTTTACGTCCATCTATGGAATAGGTGGTGAGTCTATTTCCATACATCGGGCACATATACAGAGTCCAAGCCATTACTAGAACATCTAAATTAGAAAAATTTCGTAGTGCCCGAGCCGGGAATTGAACCCAGGACCGCCCGATCGGTAGTCGCACTTGCAACTAACACGACCTACGAGGCAGCCCCCAACACGACCAACGAGGCAGTCTTTTTTATGTATATTGATAGTTTTGGAAATTTTATTTACGAGTATCTCAGACAATTTATCCTTTGTACTCGTATTTCTAATAATTTATTCAAAACGAAATCATCACTGCAGTCTGTACGCTGAATCAAAATATACGAAATTAAAGTAGTGCAATTTTTTTATTAACTGTTTTTTATTACTGCTTTTCTACATGTTACTTGTTCGAATAGAAATTATTATTATTTTATTTTTCGCTGTATAATTTTAAATTATATACGAGTACCAACAACTTACACAATTATCCAATAATAATATACATATTTAAATAAAACCTTACATACACATTACTTACAATTATAACGATTTACATAAAATTTACCGTCTTTACTTCCAAAAGTACCGTTCAACCTGTGGTGTGGTCCTAATGTAAACATCATAATGTACACCATAGATTTAACTAATGGACTACTAATTGACATGAAACGCAGTTTGGTAACATTTTCATTCGTGATACGAAAATAGAATTACTATTATGTACATTCGACAGGTAACTTTGTTGAACTTAATAGAACTACATGGGGTGCTCTGAATTTGGTTCACGGTTGTGGAAATTCGTGATCAAGTTTATAATGCTTTTCAAGAACGTTCTGTCACTTTTCGCAAAACCTATTCGCCATTTTTTATAACGTTCCCGGATAAAAAAAAGTTGAGTTATTTTTTCGGCAACATTTTTGGTTATAAAATAAAGTTAATATCCGTCGGATGCTTTCGAATATATTTTTGTGTTCCGTTTCACAATAAGCAACTAGAAATATTCATTTCCATTTTTTTAAAACCATTAAGTAAATTTTAGGAACTTTTTTATGTAGTATGACAATAATTTAAAATGTCATAAACATGATTACCATCTACTTATTATTTTTGTAAAAAATTTTAAGATTTGGAAACATAAATTTTATATCACAAGAGCTAACTTAAAAATCTAAATTGTATTAATAATTTTACAGCTGTTTTAAACAAACTTTCTAATTCTGTAAAGGAATCTTTTGCAAAATGTTCTAATTTTTGCAATATTCCGCATCGAAAACTTTTAGGGGCTTTATTATTTTATGTTTAAATACTCAACAAAGTTTAACACTGACAATGATTTACAACCACCAAATTAGATATAAATAGAGTACTCTCGAACTCTATGCGTGCTGTTTGAAAATTGTTATTATATTTTTAGCTCTACATAAGAGCGATCTATCACTGATTTGTTCTCTATAATTCCGTAATTACACAAACCAGGAAATTTACTCGTAAATGTATGTACATCTAAGATAACCCCTACAGAGATCACTTCACGGAACACTTTATTATACGCAAGATATACAAAGCGGTACACTCACCTAAAACTACCAATATGAAGCACAAACTAATGTACAAGATCATCAGGAATCTTTGGTAACTAATAAACTAATGCATATATCACACACAAAAACGACAATCATCTACGTGGTTGCCGATAACTTATATCACAGTACACATCACTAACTACACGTTTTTGGCCGCACTGCGATCCCATCAGACCATCACTATTACCAGCACATATTTTTTGTTGCCGAGTGCATTCGGACCACAACTTTTTTTACCGACTCCCCAACTTAAACTTTCGGTCATCGTACGCGTTCGAAACTTAAATTCGCTGCCGTTAAGTCTCCCATCACTGTTTGCGACACAACTTAGTCAGTGCACAAGTTTTTCGGACGACGGGAGTCACTTTGAAATGTTTAAATGTTTGACTGCACGATAGTTTCGCGGGAGCGACCGACACAGGTCTCACCCTCGCGACGGTCGGGACGCAACTGGCGTGAAGTTCCTTCGGATTGGTGAAGAATCAAGAATGCGCGGCGCATGGTTGCCTCACCGGCCACGCTCGGCTGATAAACCGGCCGGAATACAGTGCCCTGCGAACGCAGCGTCTTTAGAACGAAGAGGGATTATTTAAAACGGCCGGTTTATATAACCAGATAGTCAGTCGTGCATTGTCAGTGTTGTCGCCCTCGTACTTGGCCGCTTTCGTTCGAGAATAGGCTTGGTATCGTATTGTCGAAACGCATTCGGAATACAATTTTCGTTTCCTGTCCCTTTCTCGCGTGTATTCAAAAAAAAACATGCCCGTGCAATGGTTCCCTTGCTCTACACGAACGCCACTAATACGGTTAGGAGAGAAAAAGTTTTATACATACATTCCACGCGGCACGGTTTTATCACATTTTCAATACCGCAACGAAAATATTTCGTACATTGCTTCCGCGCACAATGTGCGAGAGCATAATGTCAGTCAACATTTTCAGTGAACTCCATGTAATTATCAAAATTACCGCATTGGTTTCATAATCATTACAGTCATATCATAATTAGCCTTTTGAATAACATAACGTATATATCAAATAATAATGCACTGTATATATTTTGACGTTCAATCATATATTTGAATTCCTTTTACCTTTCAGTACTGAATATTTCTGACTCTACATTCTCGATTGTGATAGAATGCGTAGGTTTAAGCAGCACTTTGTATATTTAAACATGCTATAAATAATATAGGAACTTTGTGAACAACTTACTATTCTCTATTCTACTTGTTGTTTGTGTATACCTAGCTGTAAGTTTTCCAAATAAATAAATAAATAAATAAA
>DWDV01002151.1:0-11989 GCA_018245615.1 Mimoniades ocyalus
CTTAGTTTCTTAATTTAAACCTGAGATTACAAAGGCACCTAAACAGAGGAAAATCGATTTCACGTACAGAGCATTTTCTAGAATTTTTCTTCTACCAGTTTTAACGTTATCATCGTAACACCCAACGGTCGATTGACCCTTGCTTTTGTGAGAAGTCCGGCACCACACAGAAAAGGATGTAGGTACCTTTAGCAAGAACGATCTGTTTACTCAGCTTCATGTTCAGGTAAGGATCCACGTGTAACCGTCGTCCATGTCAATGTAAAATTAGAGTAGGTATAACATACAAAGAAGAATCAAAAAAGTTTTTGCTTTATTCATGCCCGTCGAGAATCCAAAATTTCGTCGATGTGGTCAATTTTTGTCGAACAAACAAGTTAACTTTTGAAGACTAACCGGTTTTCAAGAGAATTATTATGCAAGAAAACAATAATAATAAAAAAATCCGATTGCACCATTGATTTTTTATTTGTTATCTTTTTAATTCTTCGAATAATTCGTTACGTATAGCTAAGCTCATTGAAGGTTTTGACACCCATTTGAAAGCGTAGATCATTGTTAAATATAAAGTTGATATCATTAGATGTGAATTCTTTAATGGCGCTGCTATTTTATCGGCTGTATCGGCGAGAACTTGCCGCGCGCTCGTGTCCACTTCTGCTGAGCTAATGGCTCTATATTTAGACCCGACTGTGATGTCAACATCAGTCGGAAGCTGGAAATCGTGCCATTACCTAAACTCTGTTCAATAAGCCGCTTCACGGAATCGTGAGAAAAATATTTTTATGCCGGTCTTGTACGTTCTAATCTCCTCTCGTCGTCGACTCCTACTTGCAATTTCGAAACACATAGAGATAAAAGATAATTGTTGGGTAGAGATTTGGTATTTTTGCATTTTTTGTTTGTCGTATAACTGATTGTTTTTCGAAAAAGTAGCATTGAAACTATATACGATGCTTTTAAAATTACCTGTCGCAGATCAAACCGAAAGAACTTAAGCGAAAAAAATATTTTTGTAATTTAGTCACGCAATACGGCATTTGGCGACATTCTAGTGACAAATTACGATTTTTGTTTTTGGTTTTTTTCTAAGGAAATGTCTTGCGTTTAACTATTATCTCGCCTGATCTAAGCACCATGTACCCTAAGATGCATCACACTCGCCTAGAAAGTGCCTATTCATAATAACAATAGTCCTTGTAATCGTAGCGAAGGTGATTATAAAAACAAACAAAACAAAGCTCGGTGTGTGGTTATAATGCAAACGCAGTTAGATTACTATTGGTAAGTACTCGGCGTACTGTGACGAACGTTAAATAACTGCACCACATCCGTGCGTACGTACAGTTTGCGGTATTTTCAATTATACACCTTATTCCACAACAATAAGACATAACACACAAAAGGAATTTAAATAGGGTAGTCGTGATTTAAATCCCATAGCATCGCATCCTGCCCTTTGAATGAACGCTGAAATAAATGCACATAATAATATATTTTACCGTTCTTTGCACGGCTATGAGTAAGCTTTATGGGAAATGCTGGTGACGTCATGAGCTTTCCCTTCATCCCCGACTAGCTAATGGGTTAATTGTATCGTTAAGAGATAAGTGCAGTGATATGAGGAATGGTTTTTGTAGGTAGCACACTGCTATGTTGATGTTGTTATGTCGAGAAGTTAATTTTTACTTTATGCATGTGAATTATCGTGTCGCTGTAAAACAGATTTCTATATCTAAAATATTATTGGTAATCTATTCATGGTGTGTTATAATTGTCACTGGAATTATACACCTTAATGTGATGGGAATAGAACTTAAAATGCCAAATGTAAGTAAGTCGTTTGTCGTGGTCATAGCGAGTTAGCCGCGGACGGGCGCGCTCCCCGTGCCGAGTAACGGTCCGTCTTATTACGTTTTACATAACTCAAAAGTAAACGTGAAATTGATATAGCCTACACGTAATGCTATACAATTGCTCGTGCCACTTTCCAACTTTTGTTCACTTTTACATAGGTATATTATGTGTATGTACCTACATACAAACGAAGCCATCTGATTCGGTATCGAGGTGAGGTGATGGTGATGATGATGATGATGATGATGATGATGATGATGATGATGATGATGATGATGAACACAGACGAAACGAACAAGTCAATAGAATTTGTAATGCTGTTTTTAATACCTGCAAGGAAACGAATTCTAGAATTTTCTCTAAAATACCATTAAGCAAACGATTTATCAAATTGTTTTTAAACGACTTGATAATCACCAAAACGATTACGCGATCGCTTCCTACCTAACGAGGGTAACTGTGGATGTGTCGCGGACCGGTCGCCAGGTTGCACCATTAGTCATGCGGAGAGTCAGGACGTCCGGATCGGAACCGGACAGACAGGCGCTCGTTATGCAACGACACCAGACACTATTATGTCCCCTCCGAAATGAGATAGCGTGCCGTCTAGCCGTTCGGTAGGCTCGGCAAATAGAAGGGGAGGCGCGCTTCACAAAAGACAATACACTAACTTGAGGGCTTTATAGTCTCCAGTCTCAAGATTGTTCCCTTTGATTTTTTTCGTTTCTGCTGAAATATAAGAGTCTTCTCTCTCCACTCCTGCACGTCTTCTTTGTGCGTATCGATCCTCTATCGGGTTATCTGTCTGCTGATATATTTTTAGAGCGTGCATTGTGAGTGCAGTGAAGTGAGTAGAATTTGAACCTTGTCATTATTGTTACATGACGGCGATAGATTCGTCACGGGCTAGGCTGGGGGCATCGAGTGCCAAATACCGTTCTCCTTACAGTTGTAGCGTACTTTTACATATATTTAATACTCTCTTCGTATTCGTCAACCAAATTTAGCAATACAGCTAACATAACCTCACGTTATACACATTCTTTAATTAGAGATGGAACGGAAGCCACTTTAACAATCTCTTTGCCTTTGTAATGCAAAGCTCGTTGTTTTTTCAAGTACTTTAATGAAAAAGCATATTTTCTTTGTAAACTGTATTTTCAATTGCGAGGCTGGCGAGACCAGGATGTCTGCTCCGTTTTATTTACAAATATTTCTCGCTTTGCCAAGTTTGCGTTTTCAAGTTCGTCGCACGTTGTTATAAGTTCTATTGTTGGTTTAAGTACAACTTTCCAGTAACACGAATATAACTTAATGCCTCCTGTATGATTTATACCTACAATGTTCAATATACCGACATCGCCGACGTCATCGACATCACCGACATCACCGTCACCATCATTAATCTTAATTATAATCTCTTTGCTGATTATCAATGCGCATTATATTTATAATAATTTTATAATATAATTACCAATTGTGATTGCGTCCAGGGTTTTTTGTTCGTTGAAATCGCGGCGTGGGGTGTGCGGAGTGGGCTTAATGGCAGGCCATGGTGTATTGCCGACGCCATGTCTGCTTGCCGAGGTTCAATGAACTCTTGTATACTCGATACATTCCTTTTGTTCGACACTTTGTAACTGCTGTCGCTGCTTGGTTATAGTCATTTGCGAGCGTTTTTAATCCGTAAATTATGAATATTTTTTTTAAACAATACTATGCTTATATTTTACTGCCTCGTTAGTCGTGTTGGTTGCAAGCACGACTGCCGATCGGGATGTCCAGGGTTTAAATCCCGGCTCACGCCCAACTGGATTTTTCTAATTTAAATTTTCTAGTATTGGCTCGGTAACTCCAACGTTTTACGTACTTACGTTTTTAATATAACTATTAAGGTTATATTTGTATAATCAGTGATATTAAGAGTTACTGTTAATAGTGCGACCAATGCGTAACTTTCATAATGTATTGAATTGTATGAATTAAGTATTTGAGTAAGGACAGGCTCCTTGAATTGAGGCTCTATTGAAGTTCCTTAGTGAAACAAATTATTATCTGTCTATTGTCTCCGAAAGCGGTCCGTGGATGAAGAGAACGAAGAATATAGAGAGCTCGTCGGAGCGCAGTGCTCTCTGCCGCCTGCCCTGTAACGGTCGGGGCGTGACGGTTGGGTAATAATAGTGATAAGTTTTGAAGAATTCAACAATACTTTTATTGCATTTAACCGTTACTTTGTTAACAGTTTCGAGTTTTGTTTTGAGCAGTTTTAATTTTTTGTAGAGATTGTTATCTTATAATATTCATTGATATTCGTCAAATGTGCCCCACCTGCCTCTGTTCGCCTCTGATGTTTACAAGATATAAATATTACTAGACTGGTATTAATGTAAACGAAGTATGAATCACAAAACCAGGTTGTTACAGTCGTCTATATAACGATGACATCATAATGGACCTTATTATGATTCAGGCTATTTTTTTTGTTATTAATAAAACGATAACTTGTGAATATTACATATTAAATGTATGATATGAAGATTTTGTGTGACATCTATTCTACTTGCCCGGTGTATGGCGATAGGGTCACCACCTATTCCATAGTGAGACGTAAGCGTAACTGGTGAAACGCGGAAGTGTACTACATTCCTCTGCCTACCTTTTTGGAAATTACAGGCGTGATGTTACGATGTTATATTTTAAGAATTATAAGATACTCGGTATATTTTAATATTTGTACTCTATGTTACACACACATACGCATTTTATATTTAGCACACAAATTTGGTGTTAAATTACTTTTCAACAACCAACATGCATACAATATCTTTCTGTGGTTTTCATTTAAGTTTTCAGTAATTTCATTTCGTTTCTGTTTTTTTTGGAACGAGTTCATGTTAAATTGGAAACACCGAAACAATTAGGTAAACTGAATATTTTTGTTTCAATTGTACGTTCACACAACACAAAAGCCTTGATTTCCAAAAAAAGAGCCAAAGTTTTCCATAAAAATTGCCGTATCTTGAGATTTTCTCAACGAGATACCTGTGCTATTGTTTTGGTTCCGTTTTGATATTTTCGAAGGCAAAAAATTAACAAGTAAACCAGAGTTTACAATAAAATGAATATTTTTTATGCAAATAAGCGTCTCATTAAGTATTAACGCGCTGACGAAATACTATTATTTAAAGATGAGTCAACTATTTCACATCGTGGTCGGAATCGTTTTGTGTGAACATCCACGAGTATCTTAACCCCTGGGTTGACTAGTAGAAAATTTCATTCGGAATGAAGTCTCCGAGTCGTGCAAAGTATTATTTTGTTATTCTAACTTAAAATTCTCAGTAGTATCGAGCAGTCTGGAATAGTGCCCGGTGCGCCGGCGTACGCGTTACATGGCAATTGGCTCACCCATTATTATTTCGTGGGAAGACACATAATACTGATAAAACGGGAGATTACTACACTTCTCTGTCTACCCCTGCGGAGAAATATAGGTGTGATGTTACGTGTGTTCAGTCCAAGTATACAGTTTGAGAGGTCCATTACAACTGACAGTTAACGAGACCTTCAGCACGAGTGGGCGTATTGTGAAATGTTGCAGTAACCGAAGCCGACACGATGTAACTTAAGCGATGCTTTGTAATAGTAAATTGATATCCCACAGTTGCATTTGTGGAAATGTATTGGTAAATCGTTGTGTGTAGATCACCCGCCCTCTTGATCAACAGCCGGGAGCTGGGACTCGGCTGGGGCGTACCTACATATTGATGATGGTGATGATACGGCAGACGATGATTATGTCAACGGGAACATGAGGTCGATGACGATAAAGCACAAATAAATTATATGAAATCGATATTGAATCGAAAGTTGTCGATAAACAAATAGTCCTAGCTTAGTTAATTAATATTAATTATTCGCAACTCAAAACGCTTCTTATGAAAGTCCTTTATATGTAACATCTTCAATGTACTGCAATCATTCACACAGCCCCGCGGTCGCAATGCGTCTTAATTACGAAACTTCAATTAGAACGATTAACGCGTTGGGCGTACTAGTACATATAACTCACGAAAGTTAACTAGGCATCCCGCTATGATGACCTACAGAGAGGTAGTGACGCGTCGAAGGCGAGAGCGGTAGGCATGGGTAGACGAGTGAGATGGCGGGTGAGAAAGCACGTTCCTCGTAAGTGTCATGTTGATTTCTGCGTGTTTTTCACGTACTTGTACACGGCTATCGGGGACACTTAGCGACCCGACCGCCTAGCACAATTAGCGCTGACTACTTGAGTGATTACAGCGCCGGCGCGACAAACATGCCATAATATATAAGAATGAGAAGCGAAATTAGTGATGAATTCAGAAGAACACGCCTGGTCTACAAGTATCGAGATATTTGGCAGTCGGTGTTCTTTGCTACACCATAAGAAGCCACTGGCTCTATCATCAGTGACCATATAAGGCTTCCCATCCGCACTTGGGCGATGAGACAGATAATAACCTTAACCTATATCATTTTGAGTGCAGACCCGTCTCCAACTGTGGAACGTTAAACACGTGGATGATGTTAAACAATAATATGAAATTAGTATCCTTTGAAGGATCCTGTCGATCCTCAGCCCTCATGGGCGGCGTGGGCATTACGGGCAAAATCCCGCAGGGGAGGCCTATGTTCAGCAGTGGACTGCGATAACATGATCATGATGATGACCCTTTGAAGCGTGTCAGTCAGTGTCCTTGAACAGTTCAACGAGATGAAAAATATTGTACATGTTCAAAGTATGCGTGGCGCTTTTCTTTTTTCTGAAAGTAGTTTGTTATCAAGCACCTAGCTAGCTTGCCAATATATATTGCATAAATTCAAATATTGCTGATCTCAAGTATTTCCAATATGGATTGTTTATTAGTTATGCTCTAATTTGAGCATTTTTATTATGAGTCAATTATTCTAAATTGTGATTGTTGTACGTACCGTAGCGACATCTATTGGCGCACTGTGTATTATTAGAAAAGCATTCCATTTTTAAAATTTCGCTCGAAAATGAACTCAAAGCACGAATCGTTTTGATTACTACAAACGTATAATGACAAGAAACAAGAAAAAACGTTTATGTACGCCTTTATGGCTTTTGAATTAAATCTTGGAAGATTAAAGATTATTATTATTAGGCATGCAAAAACCTTTAGATATACTTAAAGTAATGAAGATTATTATTACCAGAAATTAAAGTCTGTACGGGTAATACAAAAACAATTAAAACAAAACGTAACATCACGCCTGTGATTCCTGAGGGGGTAGGCAGAGGAGTGTAGTGTACTCCCACGTTTCGCCAGTTCCTTTTACGTCCCATCATGGAATAGGCGGTGACAAAAGATGTTCAAGATTTTCAAGATTTAAGGCAAGGTTCAGTATGTAGTTTCTGATTAACTCTGCAAGTGAGAAATATTGGGTAGGCTCTTCATTAGGTACGTACGCCAGATTCGGACTCTAGACTCCCCCATCAGACGTTACAAACATACAAGTGATACTTCGAACGATTTCTTGGAATGTAAAAATAATTTTACAATTGTGGACAATGCAAAGAAATCAGTTTAGGAGCGGCGATAAGACTCGAAGAACCTATTATCTTATCTTATCACTGCTCTGACGTCATTAATAACAAAAATATGAACGTTCTACTTGCATACGTTTCCGTCTGCCTGTAACATGCAATAGTCCGGTTATAAAAATAAAGTAACATTTTGTTACGTTCATAGTACACACTACTTCGTTTATTTTTAATACGCGCGGGTCAAAATACAAGGTAAACATGTGCCGATAACAATTTTATTGTAATAACAATTTCACTGGCGATAACATTTTATTGTTATAATTTGGATGTGTTACCCATAATTATCCGATACGTTATTGTATTTATTCTATACAAATGTGTCATATATTTTATTATTACTGAAGAGATACGACTGTGTGAGTTAAGGAGTTTTGCTTTGTCAGGTGTTGTGTGTAAAAGGAATTAGTTTTTGTTTTTCAAACTGTTTCTCATTTTGAACTTAACTGCTGCCTATTCGTGTTCAATTGCCATTAGGAAGTTATCGATTGTCCGAACGAGCTGGCTTCAATCACCATGTCATTCTGGTTGCCATGGCATTGTATAAGTGTTTATTATTATTATATATAGTAGGTTAGGTTCATTTCTGTCAACGGTAAAAGAAGCAGTGTCAGAAAAGATCTTAAGTTAGTCTTAATTTAAAACCTTAAGTTAAAGTTGGTATACGAGTAAGATGTAAAAGTTTTACCTTTATATGCATACATAATTGATTTCTCGTACTATGGATTAACAAAGTTATCATTTATGCAGTGGTATTTTTATACGTTGCGTTTTACAATTGCCTTGAGACACACATACATACAATCATAATGACTGCGCGTACTAATAATCCAATTGTATTGATTGCAGATTGTAGAGCGTGGCGCGGTGAGGAGCAGCGGGTCGCGATGACGACCGACATCTCGGTGTCCCGCTGGGACCCGTCCATCGGCCACGGCCAGGAGATCATCGACGAGTTCGAGTACGACGGCGGCAACTCGTCCTCCAGGCTCTTCGAACGATCGCGCATCAAGGCGCTAGCCGGTGAGCTATGTATATTACAGCTCTATAACTCGCAAGGGTTAACTAGACACCTCGCTATCGTAATGCAGGAATGGGGAGGTGTTGACGGGAGGTCAAGTGCATTCCCATAAGTGACAAGTTGATATCTGCGTGTTATCTGTACATAGTGTTTTATTCCTTTTTGTATTCGCAACGAGTTTTTTGTCAAGTTTCTATCATCCATGATTGTTATGTAACTGGCTATAATTGACTTTAGCATTTGGAAACTGATTGTCTTCGATCATTTAGGCATGGATGGTTGTTTAATGTCTAAAATGTAAACCACACATCAAAGGTAGGTAGTCGTGTAGATTTAATTAGTATTTGGTAAATTGCATTCCGACTTATACATGAGATGATTCATTTGCCACTATTTAATGAGTTTTAAACACTTTTTCATTGCGGTAATAATCTTTTCTTGAATGTGAAACTGTTGATTGAGGCAGAATTAGTTTATCGTCGCATACTCAATAACTAACTTACTCTGGTTTGATATGGAATTATGTGCCGTTCATTCATTCATTCATTCAAAAGACCATGTTAATCCTTCACTGCAGTGGAAAGATCTGTAGGACTGCAACAATACTTGATCTTTGATTGAGTCGTTTACATAAAGTACTTACTGAGAGCTAAGTTTGAATGTTTTACGTTTCAATGTCTTCTTAAGCCCGACTTATATAAGCGTTTTATAAGCGAAGCTGCGTGGCGGTGAAAATAGAAGATAAATGCAGCAACTTCCTTAGCGACAAAAATTGGCTTAGTGGGCTCACTCTTCAAAAAGAATTTTACTATCGTTTTTTATTACCTACTTTCATATTATCTTGTCTTCCTTAACATAGCTTGAAACTGTATTCTATTGTCGTCATCTCAGCGACATGGTCGCGGACTATTCAGTTTCGAATCACTTATTTCGATTTAGTTTTACCGCTTAGTTTTACACTTAGTGGCACGCTCTAGCGGAGGCCTATGTTCAGCAGTGGACAGTTGTGGGCTGATGATGATGATGATGATGATACTTAGTTTTTGATTTCACAAAATTAAAAATTACATCGCGATCTAAGTACATATAATGAATAAACGTCTTAAAACATGTAAAACATTAAACTGCCATTCATTAAACTGCCATTATTAATTAGAATGGACGATATTGGTGACGCACAGGCACCTTCTCTAGTAATGCTCACGTTCATTTGTAACGGTGACCTCTTACAATCGAGCCCGTCTATCTGTTGTGTGAGATTTTTATAAAATAAAATTCAGTGAGGCATGGCACCCAGCTTTCTAGCGACCGAATGATTGGAGGGATTTCTAAAAACTACATATTTTCGAGGTGAACCAGGATACTAAACCGCTACAGCCCGCGAAACAAAAAATTTCTACACAAAGGAAAAGCAAAAGTCGCGTAACTCGCAAATTTTAATCGGTAACTTGATAACATGGCGTCCTCACAAAATTCCATTTTCAAACTGACGCATTTTTCCGTCTCTCACGGCAACGTTATCTTCGTACCTCAAAAGGAGCTTGGACAGTCCTAGATAGCGTTCTTATCGAGCGATAACTAGGTGGCTCTCTATATGACCGTCCTCACCTCGATCGGCCGTCTCAGCGGTAACAGTACAAAGGCCGATGACTGAGACGGTCTGTTCCAATACACCGTTGGTACAATTTGTATTTGGGCGGCACTCGTGTTGCTCTGATCGACCGTGAACTCATCGGTCAGACGATCCGTGGAGCTAACTGCAAGGAGTGCAGTGCACGCGTAACAGAATTGACGCGGCGTCTCATCCGTTAACTCGAACTTGTTACGTGGACTTGTGCGTGATTTTTGTGCTTTCAGCTTTAAATTAGCTGTGCTATAATAGTCTTCAAAAATAGCGTCGTTTTTGCGAATGTTGTGTTTAAATGTAGTTTTTGAAAGTATTTAATTCATAGTTAAGTAATGCTTCACGTGCTTACGGCTGTACAGATAACAAAACAACTCGATAATGATACTAGTACGGTTGTAGCAATGTAAGCGGCAGATAAGGTGTGCGATTGTTATCTGAAATATTCTTGTAATATCGTGTACCGTAAAATTCTTGTGTGAATTGTTTTGTGTCTAGAAAAAAAATTGGTTTTGACCTGAATTTTTACACCAAAAAATGTAATCTCCTAATGTAGAAGAAGCCGATCAGTGCTATAAGAATAGAGATATTTTTGCCCTACCTGTAAGGGACTTAGCATGGCGAAGCAATAATATTAATAGGTACAAATTTATTTACAATTTTACTGTATTGACAAACAATAACCTCGACCCATTGGCATTGTCATATATTGTATAATTAGTTCATTACGAGTTATCATAGCTTCGCAATGCCGTTTCCGTTTTCCTCGCGTCAGGAGTTGTAAACTATTGGATGTCAATATATACATATTTTAATCCAAAACCACATTTTTCTATGAGTACGCATGTGCCCTTATCATCGATGTGTTAGCTGTCAAATATTTACTCGTATATTCTCGCCTTGCTTACCTCTCTTCCTCATATCGTAACACAGTCAACCCAAACGCGAAGTTTTAAAATGATTAAAAAAGATTGCCGCCTCCTCGGAACAAATTCTCAATTGCTCGTGAGTTTTTTTTTCTTCAATCCGCTCGTATAATACGATAGTTAAATAATAATGCTAATGATATATGTAATAATTAATTGAACCGGTGACAAAGTTGTCTACATCTGGAGCGCACGTATCGAATATCCTCGTCCAGTAGGCAGTTTGAATTTTGTCGCTCTGATTCTTCCCGTTCTTTCGCCTCGCACGCGCCTCAGTCTGTCAGCGTTGGCGACATGACATCGACGGAGTGCTACGATCTCATCAAGAGAGGCGTCGATATCGAAGTGCCCGGCTTGGAGCTTTACTATGACAAAGTCGTGTCGGAGCTTAGAGGTTCGTAATATGTTACAAGTGCCATTCTGTGTCTTAGAGAATTGTTGTTTTTGGCAAATAAATTTGATGTTAATGGTGATCTGTGTGAAGTGAATTTGTTTGTAAATCGTGTATATTATCTCTCGTGTGTCGGTTCTTATTGCGATTATTTCAAAAGGACGATTGTATATTTAAAATAATTTTGTATTGGATGTAAGTAATGCTTTAAATAGTTTATAACATATCAGTGTTGAGGAAAATTTTGCAAAAAGGTACTTGTTGGTCGTTCGGTTTGCTTGTGGTTTTGCCTGCCCCAGCCGCTGTTCGGCAAACTAAGCTATTTACATGGAGAATTCTGCTAAAAAGTTAACATCCAAGATTCTAACAGTAAAAACGCTGTTAGACTCTTGGATGTTTCGTATGCTTAGATCAAATTGAATATTGATTTTTTTTAATATATTGATTGTCGCGGTTGGCTTCTGCACGACGCCTAAGTTTCCGCTCTAAAGCGTACGACCAGCAATATGATCCGCATCTCGTGTTACGCATATTATCTTACGAATCCAAGAGCCGGGGC